>VMDO01004179.1:0-49003 GCA_007922755.1 Pedetes capensis
CTATAGAGAATTATATAAAGGAGCCTTATTGATTCAAATAGACTCTAGGAACCCTAACTTTTTGTAAAAAAAAAAAAAAAAAAAAAAAAAAAAAAACAAGAATTGCAGCGCATTAAACAAAATAGTCTATGGGACTATACTTTTCCATTTAACTCTATCCATGTTTCCCCCTCTTCTGACCCATGGAAATAGGTATTTGGGCAGGGGTTTGTTTCCTTGATGTCCATGGTGCTACTTTTCACTGTGGGTAGCTAAGTGTCCTACACAGGTATCAAATCCACAATTTTGGCTTCATTTATTAACACTGTGTGCCAACAATTTTAAATTGCCATGGTCTTGAAAAGGGAGAGGCTGGCATGGAGAAGGTATATTAGACACCTCTTGAGCCCTGCCTCCCATCCTCTCTGCTCATCTATGTACTCCAGGAATTGCCGCAGCAACAGCTGCCTGCCTTTCAGTGTTAGTCAACAGCAATTTGCCTCAGCTGCCTCATGTTTCTCTTTGTTGTACCCTGGGGCTTCTCTGATAACAGCATGTGGGAAGCCTCAAGGAACCTCAGGGCATGCGAGCAAATGTGGAAATAGAAAATCACTGCCCCATGAGGTAAACCTTGACTAAGAGGGGATGGAAGCAGGGGGAAAACTGCCTTCTTCCATCCATAGGCAACTCTTCAGATGGTCCCTAGGGGCACTGAGCCTCAGTTGTGTATCGTAATTTCCTGTTTAATAAGATACCCTTGATTTTGACTTTAGCTTCTTTGAAGTTTTATTCTGCCCAAAGTAGGCGACCTCCACTTAAAATCCTCTTTTGAAAGAATGGTGCTGGAAATGTCTACTGAATATACCATGGATTCCCAAAAGAACCAACAGATCTGTCCTAGAAGTGCAACCGGAGTGCTCAAGAATGGCCAGACTGTGTCTTACATATTTTGGACATATAGTCAGGAGAGATCAATCCCTGGAGAAAGACATCATGTTTGGGAGAGTAGCAGGTCAACACAAAAGAGGAAAACCCCCCACCAGATGGATTGACACAGTGTCTGTAACAATGGGCTTAAACATAAATAAGATCATGTGCCTGGCACAGAATTGGGAAGTGTTTTGATCTGCTGTACATAGGATCGCTATGAGTCAGACCACTCAACAGCATCTAACAACAAGCAACAAGGTTAGGATTGAAGGAAAGGAAAAATAATTACCATAAAAACATTGATATCCAATGGGAAATAAAAAATGTTAACAATAACATCATCATCGCCAACATGATAATAAAGAACTAAATTGCAAAGGAAAAGGTATCACTTAAATAGATAAACCATAACTTACTTTGCAGTGTTGTCCCCATTAAACTGAGTGATGCCAACACCCTTCTACCTACCTGTGCCCCTGCCCCCTTGCCAAGAGAGATATTGCTTCTGTAAGGATGAGTTTTGCATCCCAGAGCTCTAGGTCTGAGGTTACCTAAGACTCTAAGGAGCACCATTATTATAATTGATAAAATCAGTGCTCAAAAACATCCCTACAAATAATTCTCAGTGCTAAAATTAGACATAAAGATTAAGTAATTTTTAATATCTTAGGGATGCCTATTAAAATCCAAAGATCAATGACTTCTCCAGAAAGAGTCACAAAAACACAAATTTTTGTATAAAATATCAAGAGGTTCAAGGGCTCTGGGAAGTCCGCTCATGACCTCACATCATAACGTGTCATGAGTGAAAATGTGGCTAAGGTCGGTCATGGGTGGTAAAAGAATTTACCAGAGTTCAGGATAAAGTAGAAAAGTAAAAGTTCATTAGTACACTGCAAAAGAGCAACAAGCAGGCAAGGAGAGAGTTTATTGCTCTGCACTGGGTAATGGGCTGCTGGTGTTTACAAAGGGTTTCTGGGCATTTTGCAGCTGGGTTGACCTTGACTGGGAATAGCTGACTTTTAGAACAGTTTGAGAGTTTAATATAGTTAACTTCATTTTAAGGAGTCCTATCTCAGCCTCCTCATCTTTGCAGTCTATGGTTTTAATGATGGAGCCTGCTTGTGGAGAACAGTTGTCTTTCTCATGCCTTGTTATCCCCTATAACATCCCTCAGAAATAACTTTTTTTTTTCTGCACAGAACTTCATCATTCTAACTGACCAAATTCAAAGAGATTGTAGGAAATAGACATCTGGCCCTATTGCCTCCATTCTTCCCCCGAATGATCTTATCCTCAGCTAACCACCAGCTTAAATCAAGGTACCTAGTTTAAGAGAATCCCCAATGAGAAGGACAGTATAAAGTCTGGATGCTTTGGGGGCTGAAGTGGCCCTCAAAATCTCAGACCTCAAACTCTATGAGGCCTGAACTCCATTCCCTTCTTTCCACCCACAGCAAACTAAAGTCCCAACTTTAGTCCTGGAATCAAGGTGGTAGTCCTCACCCACTGGATCCTAAACCAACAATGTCCTTCTGATCAAGAAACTCAGGTAAGATTCTCATATCTCCTACCAACCCAAAAACACCAAAAAATATTCAGATAGTTATCATTTTAAGAAAAAACTCAAGGAGTCCCAGGCATATTTATTCCAACCTACATAATAAGTCTCAGGCCAGCTGGGATCTGCTCTATTGTAATCAGGTCCATATAGTAAATTCCTGGTGTGGAGATCTACATAGAATTCTCCATGAACATGGCTGGGCTGGCACATGGGGGCAAGTCATATGTCTTAGTTTGGATTTGTTTGGAAGCAAATTTTGAGACCATGATTTAAGTGCAGCCAGTTTACTTGGAAAATGATGTAGGGACATGACCTAGGCAGCAGGCAGCAGGCACTAAAGTATGCACCATCAATCCAGCTACTTGTAAGGGAAAATGGAATTTAAACTCCCTAAGGAAAATCTAGGAGCCAGTGAAAAACTCCACCAATCCTTGGTTGAGGGCCACTGGAGAAGGAGGCCATTAATGCCTCTGCATTTTTGGCCTACAGCACAGGACACAAAGTAGACCCAACAGCAAGGAAGATCCCCCAGGCAGAGAAACCCTTGTGCTGAGAGAAGTCACACTGTAGTCCTAAGGATAAGTGAGTATGGGAGGGCTCTGACAGAACTGCCAGACCATAAAATACTCTCGTACACCAAACTTCACCCTAAGAATTAGGAGCTATGAGTCTGATCAGAACATAGAGCAGAACAGGGCATATGGATGCTATTTTTAAAAAGGCCCTTGGAGTAGCATAAATCATAGCTATTTGCCATTAATAGCATCATGCCACAATTACCACTTATTTAGTTCTTTCTAACAGCAAATTATGACACTAGGCACTTACAAAAGCATTGCCTTGCTTATACAAACATTGCCTTGCTTAATCCTCAGAATTTCCCAATAAAAACATTTTACCCTTACTTCTTAGATTTGGAAAAGGATGAGTCTCAAAATTGCCTTATCCAATATGAGACAACTAGTAAGAAATGGATGTAGAATCTAAATGCCTAAGTGCACCCTTTTTTTTCTTCAGTACTAGAGGGTTGAGCCCAGGCCTTGCCCACACTTGTTCACCCTCTTTTAATTACATCATATTATCTTTTAGACCTTACAGTCTCTTCCTCCCTTTATTGCTCATAGAGAATATTACTGAGTCCTAACTGTATGTCAGGCATTGAAATAAGCACCATTACATTAAGTGTCATGTGATATGGGTGTTATCAATGATTCCTTTCAATACTTGTAAAGACTAAACCTAGTAAAAACTTATGAAACTTTCTAAAATCATGAATTAGTAAACTGGTAAATCCAGGGACCAGAAATCAGGTCTTTCTCACACCACAGCTCTGGCTTTTGACTATTAAACTACTGCATAAATCCAAAGAAAAACATAGGTATACATGGTTGAATGGCTGCTGTTGAGTGTCTGCTGAAATCAATCTGCCATATAATCCAGAGAGAAAATAAGCCTCAACCTCAACACACCTCTTCTTTTCCCTTTCCTACCCTCCCTCTAGCCTTTTGCCTAGTAAACATTAAAGAAGCAGAACCTTAGATATCTTCTGATTTGACAGGAGCAAGGCAGATTAGCAGTCAGTCTCAGAGAAAAAGAAGGGCTTTGTTTTCCAATTAAAAGATAAGACAAACATTTCAAGAAATTGGCTCTCATTTCCTGGCATTATTGGTTTAATTTGCTCATTATACATAATTATTAAATGTGCTTTATTATAATTAGATCATCTTTACTTATAACAATGGAACAATCAGGTTTGTCCTTGTTTGTATTCATTTGTGTACATACACATCTGAGGAAGGGGAAGAAAACTAATTTTTAAAGTAAGACTATTGTGAATGTACAAACAACTATTATCACTAAAGGTACATGCAATTACCTACTACAAAAAATACTGCACAAACACAGGTTGAAGAGCACCTTTTTCTGGTAAATATTTTTTAAAAAGGAAAGAAAGAAAGAAGAAAGAATAATCTAGAGGTCCTAGTAGAATGCCAAATGCTACTTTTTATAAAGGAAAATATAATGGCAGGAATGTTGAATAGGTAGGTAGCATGGTGATCACATTAGAGTTTTATACCAGAATCTGATTTAGAACTTTCAGTATTAAAGACAAAGAGAGAACACAGCTCTGGGGAATTTCACGGCAATTCTTCAAGCAAAAGTGGATCTAGAAATAAAAGTTAGAGAAATGAGGATGATAGCAATGGGCTGCTCTGCGTTAACTTTACTTATTATTGCTGTATGTTGTTGTTGTTGTTGTTAGGTGCCATCAAGTTGGTATCCGACTCATAGGGACCCTCATAGGGTTTTCAATGGCAGACTTGTTTCGGGATTGCCTTGGGAGTGGATTGCCAGGTCCTTTTCCCATTTTTGCGGTGCTGGGAATTGCACTTGGGACCTCAGAGACTGCAGCGCAGCGCTCTACCAACTGAGCTAAATCCCAGCCCCATTATTGCTGTATAGTGTGAATATTATTTATGGATTGGGCAGCCGCTCAAATCCACACTCACTGTTACTGTACTTTCTGTATTTGATCAGGACATTCTTTAAAATCTTATTTTATGATGCTTTTATTTGCATCATAATGCATAAAATTCAATGTCCCTCACATATGCACTGAAATCTGTCTATAATTGACATTTTCTTCCAGCTGACAGCATTTATCTGTAGTCATTATTGTTAGTGAGCATTTCTTCTTATATATAGTAGTTTTGATGCAAAATACTATCATAGCCTTGAACTTCTCCATAATAAAGTCATATTATTCAAGGGAGAGTTAGCAAAATGTATGCCTTGTTATCCCTCAGTAGCAAAGACCAAGAAAAGACTTTCTAGAAGTCATTTGGTTTAAATCAATGTTTCCATAATCAGGGCAAATAGGCTAGAAAAACTACCCGTAAAAGTTCTTCAATCCACTACCCAAAACTTGCCCCTTACTCAGTAGGAAAAGGCTGGATTTCCTCATACCTACTCTAAATTTGGCATAAATACTTTAAATTTAATTGAACACACCTTGTGTGTTAAAAACCACCCAGCGATATAAACACAAATGATGCACTGAGAGATTTTGGAGGCAAATCTAGGAACAGATAATGATAATTCAATACAATAAGTGCAATAATGACCATATGAGTAATAATTTACGCCAATAGAAAGAAAGCTGGCAAAGGATGGAGAAACATTAGGGCGGGCTTCCTGGAGAGATGAAGCCTGAATTGATTCTGAAATGAGGATCATGAATTTACTAAGAAAATAAAGGAAGGCCAGTATTGGCAGAAGGGAAAGTTCCACCAAGCCATGAATTTGCAAAATAATATCTTAAACACAAGGAACTACCCACAACTAGGTGTTGCCAGGCAGTAAAAGGTAAGGTCAATGACATTTGCAACAAAAGGCAGAAAATTTGGTAGGAGGTGGTCTATGGAGAGCCTTCTAAAGAAAAGTAAACTATAATCCTGTAGGTAAAAAGAAGGTAACATGTTTTAATCAGATCAGTTTTGCGTTTTACAAGAAGAGGAAGTGCACATATGCTAGTGATATGGGATATGGGACCTGAATAGAGGAAGGGAGGAAGAGGCTCCTGTTAGCAGGCTGATATAATGGCAGAGAAAGAAACTACAAAGATCTGAACATGGGCAGTGGTAGTTGGAACAGAGAGGAAAGGATGGATTTAATCCTTTGACTACTAATTCCAAATCAAAATATATAACAATAAGTATTTTATTTCCAGAAACTCTTTATGACAATGAGCCAAACAAGAATATGATTAGCAAAATAATTGGTATCTGTCATATAAGTATGCAAACTCTTCTTCCACTCCTTTCTTGAATTTATGTCAAATTCATACACACTCACTTTGTGACATGTACTGTGATGAGAGTCAAAGGGATAAGGATGTTAAGAAAATAAATAGTGCTTGGCTGGTTGTAGAAGATGTGAAAAGGAGTTAGAAGGCAGGACCCAGGCATCAAGACACACTCATAATCCCAGAAACTCAGGAAGGTAAGGCAGGAGGATGATGAATTCAAGGCCAGAAGCATGTACAATTTAGTGAGCTTCTGTCTCAGAATAAAAATAAAATTTAAAAAGGGGGTTTGGGGTGCAACTCAGTGGAGGAGTATTTGCATGCCTGAAGCTCTGGGTTCAACCCCTCACTATTGATTTAAAAAAAAAAGATGTGAAAAGTAGGGTAAAATTTGTGAGTCAGCTAGCTAAGATGATATGTCACATTCACAAATGGCAAATATTGGCAGAATAGCAAGTTTGGTGAGAAAATAAATCACTGGCCTAATCAATATTCACTGGATCTTAAGAAAGAGACTTTAGATTTCAGTAAGTTGGGTAACTGAGGCAGGATAGAAAGGCAGGGAAATTTGAGCAACATGGAAAGGGTAAGAGCTTTCACTCCAGGATCTGGTTTGAATCTCACCAGCTGAGAATCAAGAACTTTGACACAACTACCAGGAAGACTCCTGTGAGGACTGCCTGCATAGAGATGTTATTTCTGAGAGACATTTTAAATAATGAGAATGTTAAAACAGCATTAAGCCATGCTTGGGGTCAAAATGTATGTAACCTTTGAGTTTTGCTTCTCCTCTATAATTCTGTGCTTCTTTGAGACATGCCCAGGCAACTCCCTTCTGATTCTTTCCTTAAACCTATGCAGTGTATCATCTCATTTTACTAAAGGGAAGTTCCTCCAATAGAAAAACCTAAAGAATGGAACTACTTCTTCTGATCTTATTGGTACCTTCCCAGCTTATCACAGCGGGCCTTTCTAAACTCCCACAGCTGGGAGCCCAGGACTGACATTACATAGAGCCTACCTTTGTTATTGTTGTTGTTAGGTGTCATCAAGGCATGTCCAACTCATAGCGACCCTTATAGGGTTTTCAATAGCTGACTGTTTCAGGATTGCCTCAGGAGTGGATTGCTAAATCCTTCTTCCAGTTTTGTGGTGGTGAGAATTGAACTTGGGACCTCATAGACTGCAGAGCAGCATTCTAGAACTCAGCTAAATCTAAGCCTTGGAACCTACCCTAGGTTAAATGAAACTGGATGGAACATACCCACACTCTCTTTTTGTCTTCTTCCTCTTTGCTCTATTGATACGTTCTCCTTAGTGTCTTGGACGCCTATCACTCGCTCTCTCTCTCTGTCTCTCTGTCTCTCTGTCTCTCTCTCTGTCTCTGTCTCTGTCTCTCTCTCTCTCTCTCTCTCTCTCTCTCTCTCTCTGAGTGCTCGCATGTATTCTAAGGTGTGTACTTAATAAAATCTATAACTTTGTTTCACTCTCTTTGATTTGTCCTGAAATTCTTTGCTGTGATGAAGCCAAGGACTGGCTTAACCTGAGTGGAAGTCCTAACTAACTAGGGAAATTCCTCAGGCTAGGCAGCCATGCTGAGCTGTACCTCTCTGCTGTGCTGCTGATAACATAATGAATGATAGTTTGGATAAGAAGGAAAGAAACAAAAAGAAATCAAACGGAAACAAGATGGGAGGCAGAGGGCTGTGGGGTCAAGGAGAGGATATTTGGTAGTTGAGGATATGGAACAAATGACTCCAAGCTGAGAGGATGTATCCAAATGGAGAAGGAGAAGCTAAAGACCATCCAAGAAGGAAAAGGAGAGAATGAGATATAGAGAAAGGTCCTGGAAGATAGGGGAGAAGGAATTGGTCTTGATCCAGAAGAGGTATCTCCAAGCCTAAAGAAAAGGATGAGAATGGATGTGGGAGAAAATATTTATAATGAAAAGGAGGCTGGAGAATGGAAGGATACATCATAAAATACTAATTTTCTCCATGATGCAGAGGTAAGATTTTCCAACAAAAATGAGGGTTGAATAAGAAAAATAGCAGGGCAGTGACATTTCAGAACCATTACAGAAGGAGACAGGTTGGGGGTAATACCACAAAGCACAAATGTTGAATGAAAATGATGGAAGCCCTGCTAAGGTTAAAGATGACCCCTACTACATCACAAGGTTATAATGAAGGCCAAAAGTGACCTATGTAAAAGCCAGTTTGGGAATGACAATACTTCTTATTCTTATTAATTCATGGTGTCCCTGTGGCTACTCTAACCATCTCTTGAGTTCAGGCTTGGGTAATATTTGCTATAAGAGTTACCTAAGAGCAGAGGAGAACAGTAAGTACTTCAGGATATTCTTGAGACTGCTAATAAATAATGGGGTATAAGAATTCAAGATCTGGAATTGTGAGTATAAGGCCAAGCTCAACTCAAACCATTACTTAAATGTACTCTAGACCAACCACATGAGAAATATAAGCTCAGGATTACTTTCACTACCTACAAAGAAAAGTTCTTGCATGTATAACTTAGGCTATAATTTAAATGTCAAAGTAAAATAATCACAATTTTTTTCATAAGTTTAAAAATTAAGAAAAAAATAAAATAATGGGATATATTCAGGTCACTCCCAAAGAGTGGAGAGAGAACCTTCCATTTTAGCCCCCTCAGCTAGTACGAGAGTCCATTTCCACATTCATATAACTTCCTCCAAAAGATTATTTTCCTTGAAAAGAAGCATACAATAAACCTAGTCCCAAAGGATCCACAGTTTTCCTAAGGACTAAAAGACAGTAAGTACATTAGAGAAAAAAAAAAAAAGTTGGTGTTTCTCTGATCTCTACCTGCTTTTATCTATGATTTCATGGCTTTCTCCTCAATCTCATGGAGGGTCCCAGATGCCACATGAGATTCTAAACAACCAACAAAAGGCACCAACAGAAGCATAAAAGAAATGGCACTCTGATTCTCTTTGGGTTGGCACAGATAGCAGAAAATATTTGAGTTCTGTCATGACCCCTGTTGGAAAAACAAACAAAACATAGATGCCCTGAGTAAACCCTGAATCCCTTTTCAGGCCTTTATTAGTTAGGTGCCGTCGAGTCGGTGTCCGACTCATAGAGTCCCTCATAGGGTTTTCAATGGCTGATTATTTCGGGATTGCTTTAGGGAGTGGATTGCCAGGTCCTTCTCCCATTTTTGCGGTGCTGGGAATTGAACTCGGGACCTCAGAGACTGCAGCGCAGCGCTCTACCCACTGAGCTAAATCCCAGCCCTTTCAGGCCTTAGTTTTGAGGAAATCTGTGGTTCAGGTAAAAGGTTGTTTCCTACCCTTCCACCAGGCCACCATAGTTTTAGTGATTCTCAATGCGATGTGTAAATATCTAGTGTGGAATATTTCTGGTTTCTCTGATTATAGCAATTGGACACTGAGGTTGACATGAGGTAAGTCATGCTATCATTTTGTGAAGATGACACACATCCCTAAAAAGCTAGCTGGACCCAGTCCTAGACCCAGGCCAAAGGGCAGGCCAACTCTGACATTTGGGTCCTCTCTATTAGCTCCCATCCTGAGCTTCTTTGCCAAAGTTGCTCAGGAAGTCTATTACAATGAGCTGAGGGCCAACTCAGATTTGTGTGTGATACCCATAAATGGGGCAAAATAGAAGCAATACAAAAATTAAGGGCATTTCAGAAAAATAGAGGAAAGACATTGAAAGTCAGAAAATAAATAGGGGCAGTGCTACTCAGAGCTTTCATAAGGAAGTAAAATGATAGGCTCAATGGTTAGAAAACCATTTTGGTGTGCCTTAAGAAAAGTCTTCTTTGAATATAGTCAATGAAAAGATTAAAATGCATCTTTAGGAAAGGCAGGAACAGGGAAGGTACATCCCAAAAAGGATTTAACAAAGACTAATAACAACAAGGGGCTAGGATTTAGCTCAGTTGGTAGAGCGCTGGGCTGCAGTCTCTGAGGCCCCGAGTTCAATTCCCAGCACCGCAAAAATGGGAGAAGGACCTGGCAATCCACTCCCAAGGCAATCCCGAAATGGCCAGCCACTGAAAACCCTATGAGGGTCGCTATGAGTCAGATACCAACTTCATGGCAGCTAACAACAACAACAACAACAACAACAACAACAAGGAGACAATCTGGATTTTGAATTCTATAAACAACTACAACAAAACATGAAAGCTGAGGCAGAAGTAACCCTTATAAATGTATATATTTCACAAGTTAAATCTTGGTAGAGTTCAATAATTTTCCCAATTCTTGCTCTGGCAATAGGAAAGCCTAGATTTTAGGTCAGATCTTAAAACCAGGGCTGCATATACAACTGGACCTCCTACTTACCTCTGCTTGGTTACCTGGATGAGAGCCATGTCTAGCACCAAAGACACCTCAGTCATCAGCGGGGACACCTGCCAATGGTGGTGCCCCTGGAGTGTCCAACTTAGAAGACATCAATTTTCATGGCAACCCCCACCCATACTCCAGGCACCTGAAGACCAACCTTTAGAAGCCTAAGTGCCTTGACAGCTAAAAATGCAATTTTCTCAAGGGAAAAAAGAAAATAAAAAGACTCTAAGTGAATTTTCTTCTGCTGAAAGGAGTAATTTCCCCCATGGTGGCTGAGAGCCTTATTTCAAACCCTGAGTATTTATTCACTCAGATCTTCAGTCAGCTATGTTGTTGTTGTTGTTAGGTGCCATCGACTGTTTCAGGATTGCCTTGGGAGTGGATTGCCAGGTCCTTCTCCCATTTTTGCGGTGCTGGGAATTGAACTCGGGACCTCAGAGACTGCAGCGCAGCGCTCTACCCACTGAGCTAAATCCCAGCCCTCAGTCAGCTATAGACAAGCAGAAACTTGACACCTCTATCCATGGTGCTGCAAATCCATAAATGAGCAGAGGGCACACTAGCAAATACCAGACCTGTTTAAAAAGACAAGGTCTATAGCCCTGGTGACTTATCATGCTACATGCAACAGTCACAGTTTTTTTTTTTCTTTCTTTCATCTTCCTCATTGTCCAAATTTGGTTTAACTATGAAATGCCATGTATTTTGACCATGTTGAAAATTCCTACAGAAATTTTAGAGATACTCACTTTGGAGGAAATTAAATGGCATCGTGTCATTATTTGTTCATCCAAAAAGTTCTATCGACATCTTACTTGTAAAGTACAAAACTAGTCTAGATGCTGAGCATTCTATACAAAACAAAGCAAAGACCCTGCCTGCATGTCTCTTATCCATTCTAGAAGTGTGTTATCCTATGGAAAAGTCATTCAAGAAAAGGCAATGTGATTGCAAGGTAATGTGTTAATGGAGGATGAGATGGCCCCACGTAGGAGGCTGGAAATGCCATAAGGGGGACACTACACAGTAGTTGTGCCTGCAGCCCTACTACTGTGGCATCCAATCATGTCAGATCTCAGAAGTTAAGCAGGGTCGGGCCTGGCTTGTACTTGGATGGGAGAACACCTGGGAATAACAGGTGCTATAGGCTTGGGAGAAGGACCTGGCAGCCCATTTCCCCCCCCCCCCCGAAAAAAAAATCAGCCATTCAAAACCCTATGAATAGCAGAGAAGCACTAACAATTGTGTTTCATCTATTGTATGTAGGGTCACTATGAGTTGGACACCGCCTCGAGGGCACCTAACAATAAACAACAACAACACAGTAATTGTGAAAGAGCTGATGTTCTTTTGAGCTGAAGATAGTCAATGAAAAGGGTTAGAAAATGTTGTAATAGAAGACCTAGAGACAGGCATAATAACTGAGAGAAGGAAGGGGAACTTGGGAAGCAGTCTGTTGACTAAAGCTACAAAGACAGAACAAAGCAGCAACAGAATCAAGAAAGTTCTATGGGGAGAAAAAAGGATGCTGCCAAGTTGGGCTTCAGGTTACTTCAAGAAAATACTCTGCCCTAAAATCAAAGGGCTCCTGAGACAAAGAAATAAAACAAGAAAAAAAATTAAGAAAGCAAGAAGGCAGGCAGGTAGGCAAAGTCTTTGCTTCTCTAAGGATCATGAGAATTTAGGGAACTTAGTTTCTATATAGGGTCTCTCTCCCCAGTTTGTCACATAACCAACACAAGGCATTTGAAATAATCATTCTTAAATTTTGTGGCATTTCCTAGAAACCAATGGAGCACCTCATTTTCCACATTGTCAAGTAGTTCTTTGATCCTAATATAAATCCCACTTGCAGCTCTTTTTACTTCCTAGGTGAGTAGAAGATTTGGTGCTACATAGACCTGTATAGTTCAAGGACTCTACCCTTTGTGCCCTGGTATATTTAGTCAGGCTGTATTATTATGTCACACTCTCCTGATGTTCAGCTCTCATATTATTTTGCATATACTTGCTGTAGCAAGGAGAGTACTATATTGTGTATCAAGAGCCATAGGTTATTAGTGACAGCTGTGTGATTTTATGCCTCAGTTTCTTCATGTGGAAAATGAGGTGCTATGTCTGGTAAACTACCTAGCATTGTGCCTGATATACAGAGCTGGAACTAGAGGGGGGAAGTATGTCACTTACCTCAAGCATAAAATATAAGAACCAAAAACTCCTCTGTAATCAAGATAGATAATATTTTAATGTGG
This sequence comes from Pedetes capensis, assembly GCA_007922755.1. Taxonomy (NCBI): domain Eukaryota; kingdom Metazoa; phylum Chordata; class Mammalia; order Rodentia; family Pedetidae; genus Pedetes; species Pedetes capensis. The sequence goes on from VMDO01004179.1 coordinate 12,897, forward strand.
CATTTCAGAAATGAAAATGGATACAAAAATCCATGATCAATCAAGTGTCAAAACTTTAAGAATAGGATCCCAACTTGCATAACTGCTTCACTCACCGTATCCTAAAAGATAAGTCCTATGAGAGAGACTACTTCTTTCTATGAGATTGTATGATTCTCATGGAACCAGTTCAAACCAATTTCATGGGCAATTGTTTTACGATTTCTCTCTCTCTCTCTCTCTCTCCCTCTCTGTCTCTCTCTCTCTCTCTGCGTGTGTGTGTGTGTGTGTGTGTGTGTGTGTGCGCGCGCGCGCGCGCCGTGCGCACGCGATACTGGTGGATTGAACCCAGGGCACTCTACCACTAAGCTGTACCCCAGTAACTTTTTTATTTATTTATTTTATTCTGAGACAGAGTCTTGCTAAGTTGTACAGGCTGCCTCTGACCTCAAACTTGTAATCCTCCTGCCTTAGCCTCCCCTTCTGACTGCTGGGATTACAGGTGTATACCATAGCATCTGAACAATTTCACCATCTTTATTGTGAATCTACCAAGAATTTGATCTCAGAGATAAGCCCATCATTTTTAACAACAGAAGTTACACTTAGGGTCAAATCTGCCTGGCTTTGTGACTTACTGACTTTAGTCTTTACTGTAAAGTGGGAACAGTGGTATCTTACTCTCATGGAGTTGTGGGGAGGATCAACTATTTCAGACCTCATCCCACATCCTGGCTAGTTACTGGAAAAGTCAGGTGAGGATTCACTGATGATGCAGAGTGTGGAGATGTAAAGTATCCCCATCCTTCTCCCAGAGAAACAACATGAAATGTGTCCTCTCCTAAAGGAAGCACTCACATCCCCTCCATCTCTGCAGGCAAATCCACTAAAAATCAAGCACTCCCTTGGCCTCAGGGCTAGCAGCTAGGCAAAGCAAACTAACAGAGAGAAAAAGCGATAAGACAAAAAACTCTCTCAGTTAACTTAAATTTGAGTTGTCTTTCTTCCACTATCTCCCTCAAATTCAGAAGAATTTGAAAAAGATAATCTGTGACTGGGAATACTTTGAAAAGCAAAGGAGCAACAATAGAGAGTGAATTGAATCTAATATTTATACAGGGCAGATCTAATTAAATTAACACACTCATGGATATGCTAAGCAGCAGACAGTTGCCTACTTTTCTTCTTCTAATCCTTTCCTACCAATTATTGCACTTTTAAAAGAATTTCAATTCTCCTTGTTACACTTTCATTTCACAGAGAAGGGAGAAAAGTTAAAAATGACAATCTTTTTAAGAAGAAAATAAATTTAGAAGATATTTCTCTCAAACAAGAGAACTACCATTCTATTGTCAGTGACAATATATCAGTAATCAACATGGTCACTATTAAGCCTAACATTTATGTTAAGCTTAACAAATTTATTAGCTCCTCATTGACAAAATATTTTAATGTCTATTATCTCATTTATTCTCCTATTTACTCTCCCTCCCTCCACTAACCAATTAAAGGTTTCATTGACTCATTTTTCAGATCATGAAAATTAGAGCTAAGAAAGTTCAATAAAGTGGGACCAAAAATAACATAGAGGAAATACATGGATGAATTTAGTTTACTGATACTATTCTTAGTCACTTTAGGAAGGTAATCAGTAGAGTTTTCTTAAAAGTAAACCCTGGAATCCAAGTGTCCTCTTAAACAAGCAGTTTCTTTATTTTTTATTGGTAATTTTTAAGGTACAACTGAATGGGTCTCATTATGATATTCCCATACATGCATTTCATTGTACGTTGCTCATGATCACTCCCTCTCACCTTCTTATAACCCCCTTTCCCAATCCCATCCCTTCCCTCTCCACCAATGGTCGCCCTTTTATTTGCATATCTTTTTGTGACTATATCTATCTATATATGCACAACCCGATTTTGCCATAAGGGCAACATATATAATATTTCTTTATTTTCTCCCTTTACTATTTCTTCTTGCCCCTATCTCCTTCTTTAGTCCAGTATCTTTCCCTACATAGGCCTTTTCTATTTTCATGACATACATGTTTTAATAATGAATATATATTGAGGTCTAATATCCACATATGTGAGAAAATGTGATGTTTATTTCACCTAAAATGTTTATTTCACCTAAAATGATAATCTGTAATTCCATTAATTTTCCAGCAAATCCCATAAATTTGTCCTTCTTTACAGCTGAATAAAACTCCATGGTATATATACCACAATTTCTTTATCCATTCATCTATTGTTGGACACCTAGGTTGATTCCATATTTCGGCTATTGTGAATAATGCTGCAATAAATATTGTTGTTGTTGTTGTTAGGTGCCATCAAGTCCGTATCCGACTCATAGTGACCCTCATTGGGTTTTCAATGGCTGACTGTTTTGGGATTGCCTTGGGAGTGGATTGCCAGGTCCTTCTCCCAGCAATAAATATAGGTGTCCAGATATCTCTGTGGTATATTGACTTATATTCTTTCTGATATATACCCAGGAGTGGTATACCTGGGTCATATGGTAGTTCTATTTTTAAGTTTTAGAGGAACTGCTTCCTCTACATACTGATTTCCCATAGTTATTGCACCAATCTTCATTTCTACAAGCAATGTATAATGGTTCTTTTTGCCAGCATTTGTTGTTTGTTTTGTTGATGATAGCCATTCTGACTGGGGTGAGATGGTATCTCAGTGTAGTTTTGATTTGTATTTCCCTGCTGGCTAAGGATGTTGAACATTTTTTTATATGATTATTGGCCAGTCATATTTTTTCTTCTGAGAAGCCTCTGTTTAGTTCTTTTGACCATTGTTTGATTGGATACTTTGCTTTTTTTGGTGTTTGACTTTTTGAGCTCTCTATATATTTTAGGGACTGGGTTTTAGCTCAGTTGGTAGAGTGCCGCTCTGCAGTCTCTGAGGTCCTGAGTTTGATTCCCAGCACCGCAAAAATGGGAGAAGGACCTGGCAACCCACTTCCAAGGCAATCCCAAAAACGATCTGCCATTGAAAACCCTATGAGGGTCGCTATGAGTCGGACACAACTCGACGGCACCTAACAACAACAACAACAACAACATATATTTTAGATATTAATCCCCTGTCTGATATATAGCTGGAGAATATTTTCTCCTATTCTGTGGGCTCTCTTCACTCTGATAATTATGTCCTTAGGTTTGTAAAAGCTTCTTAATTTAATGCAATCCCATTTGTTCATTCTTGCAATTGTTTCCTGTGTTTTAGGGGACATATTCAGAAAGTCCTTGCCTATGCCTATGTCTTAAAGTGTTAAACAAGCAGTTTCCATATAGCCATAAACTAATGGCATCTATGCCCCTGACTACCTCACCCCCTCCATCCACACACCCCTGTACAAACAGTGTTCTACCTGGCTCTCACTTAAAGAAAATGGCTCCATACAGCAAGGCTAAAAACAGAAATCTCCTTGGGGGTGTTAATGGGTGTTAGTAAATGTCATCACCTGACTTGCATATTAAGGAAGCACAGAGACCATCAGACTCTCTCCTCCTATAAACTCTACTCATTGCTGATTTATTCCACTTAGTCCAATTCAGTTTCCCTCTCTGTATAATAGAAACAGTCATAATTCCTACCTATCTCTTAGGATTGTTGTATTATAGTAATAACATATAAAAGTGCTTACCCCAGTGCCTGGTACACAGTAAGCATTTAGTAAAGTATTAGCTACTATTATGGGATAATGCAGAAATGATCCATTTTTATTGGTAAGAAAATGGAAGGTCTACAGAAGAACCCAAGGTCATAACTTGAATGAGATAAAGTGTGTAAAACATTTAACCCAATACTTATAATAAGGAAAACTCAAAATTAAGAATAACATTATTACTTCTTTTGTTTTGGCTTTGGTCAGATATCACACTAGAATCCTCTTATGGCCCCAACCCCTGTAGGCACAGAAACATGGGCCTTGTACTGATATAAGAAAGCCAGGCCTGCTGGCTAGAGTGCTAGCTGTGCAGATTTGAAGTTTGAGGCCCAGGGGTCTCTTGAAAGTCAGGAGAGAATTCAAACTGTATTCAGACAGCCACTGACTGTCATTCTGCATGGCAGATGTTCACAATGGCCTGGCATCCTTTCTGATCGTATCAGCCTATTTTTCTGCTGTTGAGCAGTGACATCTCGTACGACATAATTCCTTTGCAAATGCGTCTCTTAGATGCATCTTGCAACTAAGCAATTCTGTAGCTAGGCTTCCTATCGCTTTCAGTCTCTAGCCACACTCTTTTCATTTCACTAGATACACATTCATGTGGCCTGAGTCCCAAAAACACAATGAAGAAAGCCATGAAGCAAGAAAGTCTCTTCCTAACCCTCTTTCAGGCAGGAATCCAGAAATGCATGTGAAACTCGGTTACTAAAACGGACCTAGGAAGGGAGCCAGAGATCCTATCATCTAGTGTCTTTCCTTAATGAATGAAGAAACCAGGACCCAGAGAAGTTAAAAAATCAAGGTCATTCTGCTAATGAGTATCGAAACCAGAGAGCTCCCTCTGACACCACCATCTTGATTTCCATTGGCTGCCAGCTAATCTCTCCTAAGGTATTAATTGATAATTACAGAATAAGCTGATAAAGGGATTAAGGTTAGACCCCTCTCAGGGGTATTTTAATTTAGAATGATTTGAGTTTCCAACTGGATAAAGTTATTATGGTATAAAGTCAAGCTAAGGGACTAAAGTACTATGGCAATTTGTCATGTAGCATAGCTTTCGGATCCTTCTCTATATGAAAAAGAACACAGATAAGGCTGGGTCTACAGAAAAATAACTGCCTTTATCTATGAGAAATGAAGGCAGCCTTTCATCTGGCTCTAATTTCCTTAATGATACAAATAAAGACAATACTCAAGCTTATTAAGGAATGGTAACACCTACTGACCAATGTTCTCAGCATCTTGGCATAAGGACTCATTATCATGGTTCCTTTGATCCTATATCCTCTGATTCAGCACAATAGTCCCTGGAGCCAAACCAACTGTGAATGAAGTAAGATCCAGCTTTGAGACAAGGGAGAAGACCTCTGTTTAGGTCTCTCTCTACCATATTTTGAAAGCTGGAAACTCTGCCCCCAGTCTTTCCATATACTTCCAACCTGTGTAAAGAACCTTCCCCATTTTCTAAGCAATCTAAGGACCCAAATGTATGTAAAAACAGAGGAACAGGAATGGTTTTCCCATGTAACATCTAGAACTTCTGGAAAATAGGAGGAAGCTAGTGAACACAGAAAGGATTGTCTGAGAAGTAGATCAGATAAAATACTGATAGAACAAATACAGTTAAGAGGATTATGCTGAGAGGATTAGCTACCAGGCAAGTGCAAATGGGGAAAAAAAAGCTTATTGGAATCATCATTTCCTCTTCAGACAAACTCACGTTCAGGCTTCTCTAGATTCTCACTCTATCCTCCTTTTTTTATCCTCTTCCCCTACCCAAAGTTAAAATGATATGATTCATTCTGATGGTATCTTTAACCATTTTGACTAGATCCAGAAGGAGTCCAAATAATGAGAGAGATGGGGGTGAGGGAGGGAAAAAAGAAAGAAAGAATGAATGAAAGAAAGAAAGAAAGAAAGAAAGAAAGAAAGAAAGAAAGGCGGGCAGACAGACAGACAGACAGACGGTCAGTCAAGCACAGACACTTTGGAATTAGCAGTCAAATAAAAAAAAATTAGGTCAAGGAACCAAGAAACTAAGAAAGCCTATCTTTGACCTAATCTACTCTTCATAGCAGCACAAACTAAAAACAAGAAGCAGGAATGAGAAATAGACTTATTCTGCAATTCTAGGGAATTATATGAGATAGGAGATAGAATATTTTGAAAATTAAGTTTATTAGACAAAAGAATATTGAAAGATAACAAGTTGCAGGTCTCTTTCCAACACATTTGAATACAGGTTAGATTCTTATCTGGCCCATAAGATTTCAGAATGGTGTTCTTTAACCAGAGCGTAAAAGAAAAAGGAGTCCTCAAGGGCTATTCTACAGACTATCAGAAAAATCACCTGAGGAAGTTGTTAAATATTTCTATACTCTACCCTAAGAGGTTCTGACTCAGTGGGTCTTGGGTAGAGCTCAGGCACTTGTGTCTTTAATAAGCTCTCTGGGCATTCTGTCATGCAGCTAGACTACAGAGTCACTGGGTTAAAAAGATGATTTCAAGTAGTCCCTCTGGGACCTTGGCTCTGGTTGAGCGATTCTGGTAATAGACATACACACCTTATAACATGATCTCTTGCAACACACACACACAGCACATTTCTCCAGTAAATGGTTACATAACAATGTAGAAACATTTTTTCTATTCCAGTATATCCCAGAAGAGTAAGGCCCTAACAAAAATCCACATACACATGAAACTATAAATATATTCAGTAAGGACAAAGAAGTAAGCTGGCCATGGTGGCAAACACTTGTAATCTCAGAACTAGAGAGGCTGAGGCAGGAAGATCATGAATTTGAGGTCAACTTTGGCTACACAGTGAGTTCCAGGTCACTTTGGGCTTAACAACAAGACGCTGTCTCAAACAAATTACTATTAAAATTAAGGTAAAAAAGCCCACCACCACATGAAAAATACAACAACAACAACAAAAGAAATAACACACATGAAGATTTCTGAGAATCATAGAGTGGTACCCAGGATGTTGATAAGTTTTCAAGCATTATATTTGCAATACATTTTTGCATCCGAATCATTTAGGAAGTGTATATCTAGTGCATGTTATATTGATGATGATGCTGAGGTTTAGCTCAGTTAGTAGAGTACTTGCTCTGTGTGCTGTAAGGCCCTAGGTTTGATCCCCGGCACCACATAAAATGGGAGAAGGACCTGGCATCCCACTCCCAAAACAATCAGTCATTGAAAACCCTATAAATAGCAGAGAAGCACCGACATGGTGCTGGGCATAGCACAGTGTTAGGTAATGTTTCCTTCTGTTGTACATAGGGTCACTGTGAGTCAGACCTGGCTCGATAGCACCTAACAATAATAACACATTGTTGAGGATGATGATCATCATCATAATAATAAAGTGCTAAAATGTATAGATGATTTATTTCTTTTTCCCAACGCAATGTAATGGAATCCAGGACATCAACTGGGTAAGATTTTCTACTAGAAAGAAGCACTCTAATTGAAAGTACATTCCTCAGTGTGGCTCTCCCCATTAGATTACTGGTCGTACAGGAAGCAGGTCCCCATTTAGATTATTCAGTAAAGTCTAATCTACTGAGCAGCCTTTGATGTTCTTTTCTAACAATTTCTGGGCACTGTGGTCTTACTTCTGGCTAGTGTTAATGTCTCACTTAGGGGGCAGAGAAAATCTGCTTAAATTTGAGCCTAGGCCCCATGTTCCAACCAAGTTTATTGGAAAATTGTCAGGAATTTGAACACAAGGAAAATTGATAATAAAGCAGCACACTGTTTCTCATTTGGCATTATTCCTTGAGTTTAAGGCTCCTCCTGAATTTCATAGGGAAGAGAGAGAGCTCAATCAAGGGATATTCAGGATTCTCCTAGGCATTACACAGGGCCCTAATGTACAAACAGTATTTGTTGGCCAACCAATTAATCCCTCAGAGTAGCCCAGAAATAATCTGGGAAACAAAGGCATGTTCTAATATCCTTACAAAGTTTGGATCACACTTATGGACACTGCCATGGGATGTGATCAGTGCTATCTCTTTGGCTGAATATGTACTGGTATGATTCACCAGCCACTCACAAAATAACACTGCCATATTTTTATGCATTTTAAAACAAATTTGGTTGTAATAGCATAAATCCAAGATAAAAGAAAAATACTGTAGATTCACATTCCTTTTAAGAAAACTGGTTCAGGTGTGGCTAGATCCAGGAGTATAAAGAATAGCATTAGGGCTCCACACACACACACACACACACACACACTCTCTCTCTCTCTCTCTCTCTCTCTCTCTCTTCTGTCTCTCTCCATCTTTGTCTCTCTGTCTCTGCCTCTCTCTCTCTCTCTTCCTCTCTTTCCCCGTTTAATGACAATAATGCCTAATAACAGTCTAGCCTTGCATTCCACTTGCTTCACAATCCCAGTGGAAAAAATATCCTGATGACTTCAGCGGGAAGGTAAAATCATCTTGGTAACACAAAAGATAAATACCTATGGACAGAACAGGCTACTGTGGTTCATCAGGCTGAGATTATGTGTCTAACCCAATGACTGGAGGTGAGTTGTTGGAGTAAAAGTAGTTCCTACCCTCATCAGAAAAATAAAGGTGTTAATTACCCATAGGGAAAACAAATGCTACTGCCTAAAGGGAAAAATATTCTAGGCAATGCAAAGATATCTGCTAGAGTAAATAATACCAGGAATTCTTCTCATTGGAGTCAACTATTTTCATTAGTAGACTCATAGAAAAGGCCAAAACAAACCATTGAGTTCACTCTCCCCTTGAATAAAAATGAGCCTGTCAACCAAATTATTCATTCAACATATGTATATATGACATATATACAACATAGTATGATATGAAGTGTATGGAACTTAGAGTAAGACATGCCTGGATTTGACTCTGAAACATCATGGCCATATAGCAATGATCGATTTACTTAGCCTCTCCAAATTTTAGTTTGCTCATCTGTTAGAATAGTCTAATATATAAAATTCTTGAGTAGCATATATTTTTAAAAAGCACAGAAATTCACTCGTTGTAGATATGCAATAAATATTAATCTTTGCTTCTATCATTATAATCCTTTCCTGTGATAAGATAACAACTAAGTCATACTAGCCAGATAAGAAAGGTTCTACTTTGAAAAATGTGTCACAGGAAATAAACAATAATATTTTATGAATGTTTGATGTAAATTAGATATCTTCATCCCTTACCAATTCATTTCTTCTCATTTATTAGTGAGATTAAAAATCAGTGTCACAATCCTCTATAATAAGAATTCTTCAAATAATAAAAGACAACAATTAGATAATTTTCACTCATGATTCTGAAGCTTCCTTTTGTATATCCTCCAAGAATGTGAATTCTACAATTTTTTTGTAAAGATATACAAACGCTATTGAAAAGACCTCTTATTTATATCATTGCAGTATTTTATATTGTAAACCACTTATTATAATTAAAGCTTTTATATGTTTTTATAAATTTATATGATCTTTCTCTCCTATAATTTTCTGAGTATGTATTATTTACCTCAAAACTTATATTCATCTCCCCAAAATAATTAATACAAGAGAATGTAAAATGTTGGTCCTTTCCCATCCTTGATTGTTAAGCAGCTATTGTAAAAATTAACCCTGGGCTTCTCTTTCTGCATATCATTGATTAATTAGCTCTCTGTGTATATGACCTTCAGGAAAAGAACTAAAGACTAAAAATCTTTCATTAGTTATCTGTGATGATTAATATCTAAATGGCTCCCATTAAACGTGGTATATGTCTTTTTTGGAGAGAGATCTCCCTTGCAAAGAATCAGATGTCAAATTAACCTGAATATCAAGAGAGATGGGCCAAAAAGAATGAGAATAACCATTTTCTGAATGGTTTATGCTTTTTATGTACACAAAAGAACAGAAGGGTGAAGAAAGAAATAACAGTGGCAAGAATACAAGTGTGTATGTATAAGTGTACACATGTACATACACAGAACAAAGGGAGATGGAGGGGCAGGCAGGAAGGAAGGGAGAGAAAAAGAGAACAGGGGAGCACATAAGAGATTAAGCAAAGTGTCTTTCAAACATTATTCTGGTTGGACTTTAGTTGACATGCATTTGCCACTGCTAGGAAAATTAGATTCTTATCCCCAGCCTTTGTTTAGCTTCCAAATGGTAAAGTAAAACAATGTCATTTAAAAGTCATAAATCTGGCTGGAAAGAACATCAGTGTATTAGTCAGCTGTCATCACTGTAGCAAAAAAGCCAATCCAATCAAAATTATGGAGGAAGAGGTTTGTTGGGAGCTCATACTTAGGGAATAGGTCCACAAAGGTATAGGCATGGTAAATGATGGCAGGACCTATGGTAAGCAACCTCACAGCATGGCAGACCAGAAACAGAGGAGGAGCTGGGCCCTGGGTCTAGGGTTAAAATCTTTCAAAGGCCTACCACAGTGACATCATGTCCAGAAAGCTAAGATCTGCCTTTGAAGTTCCATGACCTCCAAAAACAATGCCACCAACTGGGGACCAAACATTAAAGCATATGATTTTGGGGAACACTGCATATTCAAACCTTGACATTCAAGCCTTGGCCCCCAAAGATCCATAGCCACCTCATAATGAACGATGCATTTAAGCTAGTTTCAAAAGTCCTCAAAGGCTTAACAGTCTCAACTGTGTTTATACGTCCAAATCTAAGTTTCCACTGACACTCAAGGCAAACTTAGCAGTGAGCTCCTAAAAAACAAAAAACATGTTAAATACTTCCAACATATGATGGCACAGAGCAACCATTCCCATTTTAGAAGGGCATAAAGAGGACACAGAAAGGAAAGATTAGTCTGTTATTGTTGTTATTACTGTTGTTGTTAGGTGCCATCAAGTCGGGTCCAATTCATAGTGACCCTATGTACAAAAGAACATTCCCCAATTTTGTGTCAGGTACATCATCTTATTTATGTTTAAGCCCATTGTTGGAGACACTATGTCAATCCATCTAGTGGAGAGTTTTCCTTTTTTTCGGTTACCTGCCACACTCCCAAACATGAAGTCCTTCTCTGGGGATTAGTCCCTCCTGATTACATGTCCAAAATAAGTAAGATGCAATCTAGACATTCTTGCTTCTAAGAAGCATTCTGTATTTCTTCTACAACAGATCTGTTGGTTCTTTTAGCAGTCCACAATATATTAAATATTCATTTCCAGCACCATAATTCAAAAGCATCAGTTCTCCTCCTCTCTCCCTTACTCAATCTCCAGCTTTCACAAGCAAATGATGCAACTGAAAATACCATGGCATGAGTCAGGCATACCTTCATCTTCAATGTGACATCTTTATTTTTCAACATTTTAAAGAGGTCTTTTGCAACAGCTTTTCCCAGTGCAATTTATCTTTTGATTTCATGACTGCTACTTCCTTGGGTGTTGATCGTAGGACCAAGTAAAGTAAAATCTTGGACAACCTCAATCTTTCCTCCATTTATCGGAATGTTGGTACAGATCCAGTTGTAAGGATTTTTGTATAGTTGCTGTTGAGACACAATACATACTGAAGTCTCTGTTCTTTGATCTTCATCAGTAAATGTTTCAAATCTTCTTCACTTTCAGTAAGCAGAGTTGTATCATCTGCATAATGCAGGTTCTTAATGAATCTTCCTCTAATCCTGATGCCAAATTCTTCTTCATAAATTCCAGCTTCTTGGATTATTTGTTCAGCATAGAGATTGAAGAGGTAGGGTGAAAGGATAAAATCCTGATGCACACCTTTCTCAACTTTAAACCAAGCAGGATTTCCTTGTTCTGTTTGAATGAATGCCTCCTGGTCTATGTACATATTCCTCATGACTACAAGTAAGTGTTCTGGTATTGCCATTCTTCACAGCATTATTCATAATTTGTTATTTTCCACACAGTCAAGTGCCTTTTACGTAGTTGATAAGACATAGATAGACATCTTTTGATATTCTCTGCTTTTGGCTAATATCCATCTGACATCAGCAATCATGTTCCTGGTTCTATGCCCTCTTCTAAATCCAGCTTTATTTTCTGGAAGTTCTCTGTCTATACTGCAGAAGTTGCTTTTGGATGATCTTTAGTAAAATTTTGCTTGCATGTGATATTAATTATATCATTTGATAGTTTCAACATTTGGTTGGATCCCCTTTCTTGGGAATAGGTACAAATATGGATCTCTTCCAGTCAGTTGCTGTTTTCCAAATCTCTTAGCATAAACAAATTACCATTTCCAGTGCTGCATCTGTTTGTTGAAACATCTCTATTGGTATTCTATCAATTCCTAGAGCCTTGTGTTTTGTCAGTTCCTTCAGGGAAGCTTCCACTTCTTCCTTCAGTAGTACTACTTTTTAGTCATATGCATTCTCTTGAAATGGTTGGTCATCCACTAATTCCTTTTGGTATAATGACTTCCTGTTTTCCTGCCATCTTCTTTTGATGTTTCTTACATCATTCAATATGTTCCCTGTAGAAACCTTTACTATGGCCACCCGAGGTTTGAATTTTTTCTTCAGTTCCTTAAGGTTGTGGAAAACAGAGCATGTTCTTCCCTTTTGGTGTTCTATCTCCAGCTCTTTGCACAAATCTTTATAATACTGGATTTTGTCTTCTTGAGTTGCTCTTTGAAATCCTATATTTAGTTCCTTAACTACTTTTTAGTTCCTTAACTTTATCACATCTTCCTTTTATTTTAGCTTCATTTTACTTTAGCTATTTGATATTCAAGGGCAAGCTCCAGCATCTCTCTTGACAAGTAGTTTGGTACTTTCTTTTTTCCTGTCTTTTTCATAACCTTTTGCTATCCTCATGGATGATGTCTTTGAAGTCATGCCACAACTCATATGGTCTTCTATCATTAGCTCTGCATTAAATCTATTCTTGAGGTGGTCTATGAACTCAGGCGGGATATACTCAAAGTCATACCTTGGCTCTCCTGTACTTGTTCTAATTCTCTTCAGTTTCAGTTTGAACCTGCATATGAACAGTTGACAGTCTCATCCACAATCAGTACCTGGTCTTATTTTGACATTTGATATTGAGCTTTTCCATTGTCTCTTTCTACAAATGTGATCAGTTTGGTTCCTGTATGTTCCATCTGGTAAATTCCATATATATAGTCACCATTTATGTTGGTGAAAAAATGTATTTACAATGAAAAGATCATTGGTCTGAGAAAATTCTATCATATGATCCCTGGCATCGTTTCTGCCACCAAGGCCATATTATCCAACTACTGAGACTTCTTCTTTTAGCAAAACTGATTTCCCACTGGACAAATTAACACTCTCAGCTTAAGTCTGGCATCTGGAATACATGATAGCATCTGGCATCTGGCATTATCTGGGTTCAAACAAGTTTGGGTGCCTCTACCCCTCTAGACTTGTTGCAAACTGCCCTCCTGAGCTGGCTTCACTTCTTACTGGCAGCATCCCATAGCAGATACTTCATGTTACTGGCATCTCCAACATCCTTGGATCTCCATTGCTGCTTAGGCACCACCCTTTAGGTTTCAAGCATCAAATCTTCAGGGGCTCTCTGCAGAGCACCAAATTGTAGTATACGGTACATGGCCTTGCAGGCTATCTTCTGGAACCTTGGTGGCATAGCCTCCATAACCCCTTAATTTTTACATTCTCCATGCCAGAAACAATAGCACCTTGTGGATGTTTCTAAGTTTTGCTGCTGTCTCAAGAGGTAGCTGCAGCAGTAAACTTTGTATGACCAGGCCAAGAAATCATTTCCCTGGGTGGCATCTTTCCAGGAGACAGCTTTTGAGACACTTCCTTTTAAATCCAGAAGACAGCTTTTTAGATACTCCCTTTTCCTATTTTGAAGGCTCGGATGGGAGGGGTCTGGCCAACTCTCTCTGTGCCCTGAGGGAGTTTCTTTTGTCCCAGTGAAAAGCTCAAGGCTTTCCTTCACTTTGGCTTATCTCTTTAACAATTAAGACCTCTAGGCCTGAACCAGCCCTGTCTGCAGCAACCTTGTTGTTGTTGTTAGGTGCTGTGGAGTCTGTATCCAACTCATAGCAACCTTCATAGGGTTTTCAATGGCAGACTGTTTCAGGATTGCCTTGGGAGTGGATTGCCAGGTCCTTCTCCCATTTTTGTGGTGCTGGGAATTGAACTCAGGGCCTCAGAGACTGCAGCGCAGCGCTCTACCAACTGAGCTAAATCCCAGCCCAGCAGCAACCTTAGACAAGCTACTTTAGACAAGCTATAGGTTTTTTTCTCTATAAACTACACATTTTTCAGATCTTCCTATTTTCCATAAATCCTACTGAACACAGCAAGCACTAACCAAGCCATAAGCACTATATCTTGCTTCCCTTGTGATATTACCTTCAACTAGTTATTCAGTTCATTACTATTAAATTCAGCCTCACTCAAACCTTTGGGCCTGCAGCTGTAGCCCTGTGGCATCCGATCCCGTCAAATCTCGGAAGCTAAGCAGGGTCGGGCCTGGTTAGTACCTGGATGGGAGACCGCCTAGGAACACCAGAAGCTGTAGGCTTGGGAGAAGGACCTGGCAACCCCCTCCCAAAAATCAATCTGCCATTGAAAACCCTATGAACAGCAGAGAAGCACTGACAATAGTGTTTCCCCTGTTGCACAGAGGGTCGCTATGAGCCGGACACCGACTCGATGGCACCTAACAACAACAACAAACCTTTTGGGTACGGAGAAAATGCAGAGTCTCTGCTAGAATATAACACAAGTCACCTCTAGTCTAGTACCCAACAGAGTCTTCATTTTCCTCTGAAACCCTGTGAAACCTGTCTGCATTTTTATCAGGAGTGGCATCTAGTCTTTGTTATTCTCACTAGGACCACCTACCTCTCATATCCTCTAGGGCTTCTCTTGCCCCTATCTCCAAACTTTTCCAAACTCCTACAAATAAGTTCCAAAGGCCTAGGAACCCCATGGTTAGGTTTCTGCACAGCAATGACACCACTCTCTCATACCAATTCTCTGTACTAGTCAGTCATTGTTGCTGTAACAGAAAAACTAATCCAAACAAATTTATGGTGGAAGAGGTTTATTGGGACATCACAGTTAGGAAATCAGTGCATAATGGTGGCAGAGCAGGTAGGGTGGTGGCAGTAGGGTTGGCAGGCCCTGTTGTAGGCCACCTCATGGCATGGAGAATCAGGAACAGGGAGAGAGAGCTGGGAGGTGGATTTGGGGAAAAACCTCCAAAGGCCAGACCCCAGTGATATGATTTCTGCAAAGCTAAGACCTGCCTCCCAAGTTCCATGACCTCCACAAAAGTTTGATCCCCACCAGCTGGGGATCAAACATTAAAGCATATAACCTCTGGGGGATACTTTATATTCAAACCATGATGCCCTAACTGACAGCTTTCATACAGAGCTATGTAAAAAGAGAAACAGATTAACTTCTTCACACCATCATATTAATATCTGTGTCTCCTCTGCTCCCTGAATTTTCATAGCACCTAACTATAATTGCCCCCACATGTCTGTCAGTTTGCCGCACTATGGGGGTTGTGTGCTGTGATGAGGCTGAAAGCTATGCCACTGGTACCTCATATATGAGCAAGGTTACCCATGGTGGACAGGTTTTCAGCTAAGCTCCCACACTAAGACAGACTAGGGAGTAGGACCTGGCGAACCACTCCCGAAACAACTAGCCATTGAAAACCCTATGGATAGCAAAGAAACACTGTCAGATATAGTGCCAGAAAATGAGCCCCCCATGTTGAAAGGCACTCAAAAGACTACTGGGGAAGAGTTGCCTCCTCAAAGTAGAGTCTACCGTGATGACGGAAACGGAATAAAACCCCAGGGACCTCCATTTGCTGATGCAGCACAACTCAAAATGAGGAGAAACAACTGTAAACATCCGTTAATAATTGGAACATGAAATGTACGTAGTATGAATCTAGGAAAATTAGAAACCATTAAAAGAGAAATGAAAGGGCTAGGATTTAGCTCAGTTGGTAGAGCGCTGTGCTGCAGTCTCTGAGGTCCCGAGTTCAGTTCCCAGCACTGCAAAAATGGGAGAAGGACCTGGCAATCCACTCCCAAGGCAATCCCAAAACAGTCAGCCATTGAAAACCCTATGAGGGTCACTATGACTCAGATACCGACTCGACGGCACCTAACAACAACAACAACAACAAAAGACAAATGAAGCGCATAAACATTGACATTTTAGGCATGAGTGAGCTAAAATGGACCAGCATGGGCCACTTTGAGTCAGATAATCATATGGTCTACTATGCTGGGAATGACAAACTAAAGAGAAATGGGGTTGCATTCATCATCAAAAAAGACATTTCAAGATCTGTCATGAAATACAATGTTGTCAGTGATAGAATAATATCCATACTCCTACAAGGAAGGCCAGTTAATATGTTGTTAGTCTATTATTCAAATTTATGCACCCACCACTAAGGCCACAAATGAAGAAAGGGAAGACTTCTATCAGCTTCTGTAATCTGAAATAGATCAAACATGCAATCAAGACATACTGCTCACTGGTGACTGGAATGCAAAGGTTGGAAACAAAGAAGAAGGCTAAGTAGTTGGAAAATATGGTCTTGGCGACAGAAACGAAGCTGGAGATCGCATGACAGAATTTTGCCAGACCAATGAACTTTTCATTAAAATACATTTTTTCAACAACATAAACGGAGACTATACACATGGACTTCACCAGATGGAACATACAGGGACCAAATTGACTACATATGTGGAAAGAGACAATGGAAAAACTCTGTAAAAAATGTCCAAACAAGACCAGGTGCTGACTGTGGATCAGACCATCAACTTCTCATATGCAAGTTCAAACTGAAGCTGAAGAAAATTAGAACAAGTATACGAGAGCCACGGTATGACCGTAAGTATATCTTGCCTAAGTTCAGAGACCACCTGAAAAATAGGTTTAATGCATTAGACACAAATGATAGGAGACCAGAAGAGTTGTGGCATGACATAGAAGATATCATTCAAGAAGGAAGCAAAAAGTTTTTAAAAAGACAAGAAAAAAAGAAAAGACCAAAGTACATGTCAAAAGAGACACTAGACCTAGCCCTTGAACATCAAGCAGCTAAAGTAAAAGGAAGACATGATGAAGTCAAGGAATAAACAGATTTCAGAAGGCAGCTTGAGAAGACAAAACAAATATAATGACATGTGCAAGGAGCTGGAAGCAGAAAACCAAAAGGGAAGAACATGCTCTGTGTTTCTCAAGCTTCAGGAAGTGAAGAAAAAGTTCAAGCCTCGAGTGGCAGTAGTGAAAGATTCTATAGGGAAAATATTAAATGATGCAGGAAACATCAGAAGAAGATGGGAAGAAAACACAGAGTCATTATACAAGAAATAATTGGTAGATGACCAACCGTTCCAAGAGGTTGCATATGAAGAGGAACCAATGGTGTTGAAGGACGAAGTGGAAGCTGCCTTAAAAGAACTGGTGAAACACAAAGCTCCAGGAATTGATGGGATACCAATGGAGATGTTTCAGCAAACAGATGCAGCACTGGAGGTGTTAACATGTATGTGCCAATGGGTTTGGAAAACAGCTACTTGACCAACTGACTGGAAGAGATCCCTATTTGAGCCTATTCCCAAAAAAGGGGATTCAACGGAATGTGCAGACTATTGGACAATATCATTAATATTGCACACAAGCAAAATTCTACTAAAGATCATTCAGAAGTGACTGCAGCAGTATATAAACAGGGAATTACTGGAAAATAAATTGGGATTCAGAAGGGTTGGGAAACCAGGGACATCATTGCTGATGTCAGGTGGATATTAGCCAAAAGCAGAGAATATCAGAAAGATGTCTGTCTATGTTTTATTGACTATGCAAAGGCATTTGATTGTGTGGATCATAATATATTATGGATAACACTTCAGAAAATGGGAATACCAGAACACCTAATTGTGCTCATGAGAAATCTGTACATGAACCAGGAGGCAGTTGTTCAAATAGAACATGAAACACTGCGTGGTTTAAAGTTGAGAAAGGTGTGCGTCAGGGCTGTATACTTTCACCCTATCTCTTCAATTTATACGCTGAGCAAGTAATCCGAGAAGCTGGACTTTATGAGGAAGAGCGCGGCATCAAGATTGGAGGAAGACTCATTAACAACCTGCGTTATGCAGATGACACAACTCTGCTTGCTGAATGTGAACAGGATTTAACACATTTACCGATGAAGATTAAACATCATAGCCTTCAATATGGGTTACGACTAAACATCAACAAAACAAAAATCCTTATGCCTGGGTCAGCACGCAACTTCACAATAAATGGAGAAAAGATTGAAGTTGTCCAGGATTTTGCTTTGCTTGGCTCTATAATCAACACCTGTGGAAGAAACAGTCAAGAAATCAAAAGACGCATTGCTCTAGGGAAAGCTGTGGCAAAAGATCTCTTTAGAGTATTGAAAAGCAAAGATGTCACATTGAAGACGAAGGTGAGTCTGACTCATGCCATGGTATTTTCAGTGGCATCATATGGTTGTGAAAGCTGGACACTGAACAAGGGAGACAAAAAAAGAATTGATGCTTTTGAATTGTGGTGCTGGAGATGTCTGTTGAATATACCATGGACTGCCAAAAGAACCAACAAATCTGTCCTAGAAGAAGCGCAACCAGAGTGCTCCTTGGAAGCAAGAATGGCCAGACTATGTCTTACATATTTCCGACATGTAGTCAGGAGAGATCAATCCCTGGAGAAGGACATCATGTTTGGGAGAGTGGCCGGTCAACACAAAAGAGGAAAACCCTCCACCAGATGCATTGACACAGTATCTGGAACAATGGGTTTAAACATAAACAAGATCATTTTGCCTGGCACAGAATTGGCAATTGTTTCTATCTGCTGTACATAGTGTCGCTATGAGTTGGATTCTACTCAATGGCACCTAACAACAACAACAACTTTAACTGTGGTGATGGCAGTGCACAGTCTATTCCCCTTGTGAAGTATACCAAGTGGACATCCTTCTGACCTTTCCAGTAATTGCCAAAATCATCAGTTTGAAACTAATTTCACAGACATGAAGATATTTTAGTCTCAGCACAACCTGTATGTGAATAGGGAATAACTCATCTACATTTTACCAAAACAAAGAAAAAGAAAGAAGAAAGAAAAAGAATATTGAGGTTGCAAAATAAGCTAAATGACCTTACTTAGCTTCTAAACGCTAAAGTCCACATTTTAATCTGAGATCTCAAGTCCAATATTCTTGATACTCTATTCTGCCAACTTGCTACTTATCATTCCCAAAGGTTCATTTGTGTAATCAGAAAGTTTAGGCACAGGAAGTTGGATACTCATTTTCTGCAATGACAGTACATGAAGAATCATAACTTTATAGAACATGGATAAGCTTTTTTGACAGTCTAAACTGACAGTGAATGTCTTGTGCTTCCTCTGATGACTTAAGAACAGAATATGAGGCTGCATTTTTAAGAGGTGAAAATTTAAATTTTGACAACTGAATAGATCATCTACTGTCCCAGGTACTTTTCTTCATTGCTTGCCTTTTTTTTTTAAATAATTGAAGGCCAAAATACCTTCTAGCTCTGTTAGCTTTGATGATGAATTAGTCAATGGTTTTAACCTATCTCTACAGAGAAAGAGCAGCCTGTCTAGCAGCTGACAATCAAGTTTCTGAACTTGACTGATGTAATAAAGAGAAAGAGGTAAGCAAAATATGAATTGAAGATAATGTACAAGCGTTTTTTATAATAAGTGTGAGAGTCTGTTTCATGACAAATACAATGACAGGGAAATAGGTATACCTGAAAATCCATCTCTGTGTCTGTGGTCTAACAACAGTAGAGGTAGCTCAATAGAGAGCACTCTCTTACCAAAATCTAGATATCCATCTGCATTGGACAAAGCAGAATTAGGAGAGAATCTATAAATATGATGTCCTAGTAGCAGCCTGGTCACTACCACCCAGCATTACTTAAGTCAACATATTAAATTGCCCAATCCTTCTTTTCATTTTCTATTCCTGAGTCTAACCACCACATCCAATAAATGCATATTGATTTATTTCTGAAATGTCTATTTTCATTCACCACACCACGTGACAAAGAAAATCGAAACTATATTCAAATAAAAGACACTATAAAAATTTGTTAAGAGAGTAGATCCCATGTTAAGTGATTTTGCCACAGTAAAATAAAATTAACACTTCACTGGTGATGTGCCTTAACTAGAACATAACCAGTGACATTGGTCACTAAGACCATATCCTTTTTAAGGATGTATAGGTATTTTTGTTGCAAGTGGCTTTATGTATTAGTTTCTACCTTTCTTAAACTATTTTGCCTGTTTTGGATTCAAAATATATATTAATATTTTACAAACAAAATAAAAACGTGTATTATAATTATTAAATGACAGTAATTAAAAAAACTCTTTGGTACTTAAAATAAAAGTCATTTCTTGGTATTTTTAAATGAAATTTTATTTGATTATGGAACAAAAGACAAAATATAAAATATTAAATTTCAAAGTTAGTACTACAGTTTCTGCACAGTACTTTGTAACATTTGAAACAGACAGACTTTTTGTACTTAGTACATGAATAAGATGTTTTCCTATCAAGTTTCCACAGGCAAATGTAACAGCTCTGCTTGTTTTCTTGAGATGGCTGGAGCATTTCAGGGCCTAAAATACCCTTAATTAAATTTCATATTTGGACAGGAGTTCCTTCATTTTATACTTGTCATTTTGATTCAGGAAGAATTAGTTCTCATCCTAATACCTTCATAAAGTCCAATTGTGATCCCTATTTTCTACCAAATTTTCCTGTACAATGTTATAATTCAATGCTGCCTTATCTAACATTCTAAAAAAATGGCCATTGGCCATGAACAGGTTCTGCTATCAACAAAGTAATTTCTTCACTGTTGATCTAGCACATCTACTCCTGATTAAAGCAAATCACATATTATTATGTAAAGCTCTCATTTCAGGTTTATCAGTTTCTTCTTCAGTATCCGAATGCTGATGCATAGGCAATACCACTATGACAGTCCTGCTGGTAAAAAGTCAGGAGGGATTTCTTTCTGGTTCTGTTGCATTTTGTTGTTGTTAAGTGCTGTTGAGGCAAGTCTGACTCACAGCAACCCTATGTACAACAAAATGAAACCCTCCCCAACTCTGTCATCCTCAGCACTATGCCAATGTTTATCTGCTGTTCATAGGGTTTTAATGGCAGATTGTTTTGGGAAGGTTTTGGTGAATGGGTTTCCAGGTCCTTCTCCTGTTTTTGCAGTGCTGTGGATCAAACCCAGGACCTCAGAGAGGGCAGAGCAACACTCTACCAATTGAGCTACATCCCAGCACCGTTCTATTATACAGTGCCTAGATAAATTAGGTTTCACTTTTGCAATTCATTCACCAGTTCAACTGAACTAAACCAATTGTCTCCAGTAATGATGCAATTCAAATTATAAACTGTTTTATCTAAACAAAGCACTGATTGCCTAGGTTTGCTCAGCCTCACAAGAAATTGATCCAATCCTTTGCAATCAGAATTTTTTATGCAATATAAATAAGCATTTAAACAATAGCCAGTTTTACCTCTGCTAAAATCAGAATTTTTAACCCATATTTGTTGGGTTTCTTAGGCATAAATATGATGAAACAACATGGACAAAACCTACAGGAATTGTCATCTGTGAAATGCTCTCCTAATGTATATTTGCTCTGAAAATTTTCCACAAACTTTTCAAAGCACCAGGTTATAGTTGCTGTAGATCATTTTGACACCTTTGTTACCTAGTTTCAGAATTCAACATTCTTTTCAGCAACATGTTGCTGTTGTTGTTAAGTGCCATGGAGTTGTGTCTGACATATAGTGACTGTCCATAGGGTTTTCAATAGCTGATTATTTTGGGATCACTTCGGGAATGGATTGCCACATCCTTCTCCCATTTTTGCAGTGCTAGGGATCAAACCTGGCTGGGTTAGCTCAGTTGGTAGAGTGCTGTGCTCCAGTCTCCGAGGTCCCGAGTTTGATCCCCAGCACCCCAAAAATGGGAGAAGGACCTGGCAATCTACTTCCAAGGCAATCCCGAAACAATCAGCCATTGAAAACCCTATGAGGGTCACTATGAGTTGGATACCGACTCAACGGCACCCAACAACAACAAAGGATCAAACCTAAGGCCTCAGAATCTGCAAAGTGGCACTCTACCAACTGAACTAAACTCCAGCCGTTTAAGCAACATAGCAAAGTGAAAAGGATCTCTACTCATTCCATCTGCAGCAAACATTGCAGATAAATCTTCAATTCCCAATTTTAAAGTACTGATACATATATAAGCAGTCCTATAAAATCTTGTGGAACTGGGGTTTGTTTCACTTGGTAGACTGCTGGTCTGTGCTCTCAGGCCCTGGGTTTGATCCTCAGCATCACAAAAATAGAAGAACCTGGCAGCACACTCCAGAAACAATCCCCAAACAATCAGCCATTGAAAACCCTATGAATAGCTGAGAAGTACTGACAGAGTGCCTGGCACAGTGTTAGGGAGCACTTCATTCTGTTGTACATAGTGTTGGTATGAGTCAGACCTGACTCAACAATGCCTAACAACATCAACAACGTAAAATCTTGCAGCTCAATTATTTCTAAATTTTTCAGTTCTGGTCGATCCTGTAATTTATAGTTGGTACAAGTTTTCTCAAGTCTTTTATGTGTCCATAGAATAATTTCATTATGTATTTCCTCAGAAAATAAGCAATGTCATATATCTCTAATATGTGAGAAATGTTGCAAATTTTTTACAGGACTCTTGGCACCTGGTAGTTTTATCATCAATTTATTAATGGTGGAAACTCTTCTGGATCTGGAACTTTCTGCTTTAGACCACTTGAGGTGATTTTTTTCTTTAAAAATATTTTTCCTATTACTTTCAGCATCTGCTGTTGAAGGTTCTTTATCACCTTCTTCATTTTCTGCTTTTCCCTCTCCTACTTCTTCTTCCACTTTTCCTCCTTCTTGTCCTTCTCTATTTTCTCCTACTCTTTCTTCCCTTATTGCTCTTTTCTCTACTTCTTCTTGATTGGTATCTGTGTTCTGAGAATTCACTGACTGTTATCAGCATCACTAGCATCTTCATCTTTTTAATGTAATTCATTCAAAATTTGTTATACAAATTCTGGAAATCAAGGATCATCAGTCTTCAGGGACACATAATTCGGGAAACCACTTTTTCAATGCTACAAGATAGTAATTAAAAAAGAAAAAACTAATGTACCTAGTGAAGTTCGGTCTCAGAGGTCCAAACTTTCTTGTATCTCATACCATTTAGTGAATCCAAATTGCACACACAACTGCACAACAAGTAGGCATAATTTTAGGGATGTACTGAGTAGCTGAGCACTTACACAGAATTATGTTGTACAAGGTGACTGTAAATATATCACTCTGTATCTGTTAGACCCATGTACTACCCGTTTAGTGTTGAAGACAAACAAACAAAAAATAAATAAAATAAAACAAAGTTGGACATGATCTGGAAACCTGGTGAGATAAAACACTTTCTCCATTGCTGTCTCCAGCTTGTATACTTTGGAGCCCAAATCATCACCTCTCTGTATGCCACCAAATAACAGTACTTTCAACAAAAATAGATTAGCCACCACATAATCTAATGATTTTATCCTTCAGACTAAAGAAAGTGAAGCCTAGAGAGTTCAAATTACTTGCTCTAAATAGCCCAGCCTAGCATACAGGTTTCCTAATATCCAGTATAGTTTATTATATAACATGTTAATAATCAGATTTTTTCTCCTCTGCTAACTTCTCTCTTTATAATTGATTGACTAAAATTATAAGTTTCAGGTCAGTTATGTCCAATAGTCTACTTTACCCACCAGAGAACTCAACTGTGTATTTAGTTTCCTTTGTTACTTGTTGCACAAATTGTCCCTAAATCATCCACATTAGCTCAGACCAACTTCCTCCCCAGAAATACAGGTCAAGAATCCTAATCTACAGATGTGGATGTTGACCTTGTTATTTCCCACCTACCCCAAGAAAAATGTTTAAAGTCCCCTGTAATCTATCACTAGTCAATGCCATCTCTCATTTCCTGGACTCTGAGAGTGGCAACATAACTTTTATATTTACTCTCAGATTTGCAGTCTAAACTATGAATGATTTAGAACTCTTCTCAAAGATCACCCTGTCCATCAATTTAGATGTGCCATCTATATTCTTAGAAGCCAGTCTCTCCTCCTCTGAAGCTCTGCACAGACCATTCTTTCTCATCTCTTCACTGCAACAAGTTTGACTCCAAAATATCTGAAAAGCTTCTTGCCTGTTGAGAAGGGAGTTAAAACTTAGTTCAGTCACAGTAACTCAGTTTTTAACTCCCTGTGTTTTTAAAATTTGCGCAATAGATTGTGCATTCCTTGTACTGCATAGAACCTTGATGCTAAATAAGATTGTCTAGATAACAGTCTGTTAAAAACTACAATTAACCATGCAAATACAGAGATAGGATTTGAATTGTGAAGTAAATTCAGTTTTTCACTATATCCTGCTCTCTTATCTCCACTCCCTTTCAAATACTCTCTTCCCCAGTTTGAGATGTTTTTTTTCTATTAGGCTAGTAGGAAGGATCAAAGGGAGGAAAGACAGTCAGATGATGACAATGATAATGATGGTGATGATAATGACTAACATTTAATAAGTACCTACTGTGTGTCACACTCTTTATAAATATCACTGTAACCCTCATAGTCAAGGCTTAGAGAAGATGTATAAGATTGCACAGAGTTAATTATTGAAGCAGAGACAGAATTGGAACCTGGACAGCCTGGCTCCAAAGCTTAAGGTGCTTTCTGAACCATCAAGTTGCCTTCCTCATTGGATTCATAGCCTCTGAGATTTCTCCCAGACAAGATATCCAAATGTGAGAAGGAGATGAAAAGAAAGAGGGCTTTACTGACAAATGGCCTGGGATGAGACCTACTGGTGCAAATAGAATTGGACTAGTTTGCCCTTACTTCTCTGAGCAAGGGGACAGAACTGGTTCAGACCTTCTGGGGCAAAGAACAAAAATGTATCTATAACATTCTCAAAGACAGATGTCCTAGACTTCTTTCACAGTAGAAATAAATAAAAACTACTTCTTTTAAGGAATCACAGATTAAAATCCCTCTACCCTGTGGTTTTTGCCTGCAGGTCTTTTATTTTTTTTCTCAGGGTTGCAGATGAACCTTGGCAGGAATTGATTTAGCAGCCAGCCTCCCAGGAAGGCAGTACATCTGTCCCATTTCCTTTTCCCTACTTCCTTGTGCCAAACAAATAAACTAAAAGTGACGGTCTAGCGGCCTAGCCCAAGGAACTTTCCTGGAAAGTTGTTACACTCTGATTACCACCTAAGGATTTGTTTACAAAGTAAAGGTAAATCAGTGTGGCAGATATTGGTCAGCTGTTCTTGGGGCCTGATCCCTTTCCTCTCTGGGTTCCTTACACTTTCCAATTTCCTTGTATCTAAATGAGGCCATGTGATAGATTTAGTGAAGTGATGGACATCATTTCCAGACTCGGCCCACATGGACCTCTCATGTGTGATCCCAACAGCTGTAGCTGGATGATAAATCACCCCAAATTTAGTAGCTCAAAATAGCAAGCACTGTGTTATTATTTAAGTCTAAGATGTCACCCAAAGGTCATATGTTTGGGTGCTTAATTCCCAGGTGGTGGTGCTGCTAGTGGGAAGCTGTGGAATTTTGCAAGGTGGGACCTAGCTGGTGGAAGCAGGTCACTGGGGGCAAGCTTTTGGAGGTTTCATGTGGCCCCCTGGTTTACTCTCCCTCTGCTTCCTGATGTTATGATGTGAAGTCCACTGCCACAGGCCCTGCCACTGCTCCACCAACTCTCCCTGCCACTAGAACTGAAATAGCTGAACCATGAGCTATCGTAAACCTTTCCTCCCCTAAATTGTTTCTGTCAGGTATTTTGCCACAGTGATGCATAACTAACTAACACACACTGGTTGTTATCACACTTCTGCAGGTAGCAGGGAACCTCTGACCTGGGTTGGCCTTCCTGGGGCTGGGTGATTTAGGATGGCTTTACCTACATGTCTAGTAATTGGACCAAAGTCAGCTAAGGTAATGGGAGCAATGTGTTCTTGTGTTCTTTATCATCTCCAGGCTCTCCTGGGCTATTCACATGGTGGCAAGGGTTCCCAAGACAAGCAAGAGATGTCAAGCCTCCAAGCATTTTTCAAAGTTCTATTCACATTACATTTGCTAATGTCTCATTAGCCAAAGTAAGTCATGTGGCCAAACCCAGAATTAGTATGGGAGGGGACAATCTCAGGGCCTGGATTTAGGAAGAGGGATTATTGTAACCATTTAAAAATTTAGAATATTATTAATGACAGATACTACTTATTTCATATTTACTGCATGTCACTCACTGTGAGAAGTTGCTAAAGTTATCCCTTTGCAGATAATATAGCTTGCTCAGCTTCTAAGTGCTAGAACTTTTTTAAACACAGAAGAGAGGGTGATGTCAGGGCTGCTCTTACAGAAGAAAGTCTCATGAGTAAAAAGAAATGCATCAATTAACTCAGGGGTAGGAAATCCTGAGTTCTGGCACCAGACCTCCTGCAAAGAAGAAAATGAGTAAGTTGATTTTGGACACTTTCCAGGTCTAACACACTAGGATTCTAAGTTATAAAGAATAAATAGCTGAAAGGAAAGGTGTCGGTTTCACATTTTTAACTTCTATGTCACCATGGTTAACCACAGTTCTACTGAAACTAAATCTTACCTGCTTATTATGACATTTTACAAATATTTAAGAAGTTTTCTTTTTCTCTTTCTCCCCTGTGGTTAGATGCTAGTGCTGAGCATCACCTTAGAAGCCACTCACTAAAATGGCAAAGGCTCTGTCAGCCTGGTTCCTTAAAAGACTTTGTGAAGCAGAGTCTCTTCTTCCACTGCTCCACAGTCAAATATCTTGTTATGCCACTGAGATTTCTGAGGTTCATTTGCTAATCATCTAGCATTAACCTAATATAAGCAGATATCTATGATTAACTTTTAAATCAAGAGCTACCACTGAATTATGACACAAAGGTAAGGAGCATATGGCTTAAAATATGCTGAATCCTAGGAATGGCATGAGTAAGTACTAGCTCTGGGTTAGATGTTTTTCTTAGCTTCTTTGGTAGTAAGGTAATAGACATCTCAAATGACATCAGACTAGGCAATATTAGGGATGAAAATATACTGGGGTTTAAAGGGAGTAACAAGTCAAGGACATGCTTTATGACTCTATTCAATAAAAAAGGAAACATTTTTATAGTTTATGAAATTGTAAGCCATGGAAGAAATAAAATATTCTACAAAGCAATCAACCCCACATAGCCATAGGGTGAGGCAATGATTTGGTAATTACCAGCTGTCCAGTCAACTTGGAAGTTATTACCAAAATGAAAAATCAATCTGAACAATGGGACACTAGTACCTATAGCAGTTGGCCTTTTGTAGCCTCTCCAAGCTAAAAATCTCAAAGCAGTCTCATAAAATGCGGTCAGTCAGACTTATAGCTCTCCAGGAACAGAAGTGAGAGCTCAACATTCACTTAAAGGCAAGAGATCAAACCAAGAAAGCAAATTACCCAGAGTTAATAAGGAACAGGGCTTGGTTCAACCCACAAGTCTTCCTCAGGACATGTTTGCATTTCAAAGTAGTTTGATTAATTTGCACATTTGAGTTGGTTTCTTTTTGTGGTCTAGCTAGAATTCAGAAAGCAAAAGGATCAGAATTTCATAAGACAGTGAAATTAATAACACTTCTGTGAGATATATGGACATGTTCAATGTCCAAAGCAGGATGCCTTACAAAAGATTCTCTAGAAACATCTTCGAACCAATGTTAAATTTAGTGTGGACTATTACTCTACTTCCCTGGACTCCTTCCAGGAGCTAGGCCTAGAGTTTCCAGAGGATTAAAACACCGAATGACCAGCTTTAGGGGTGAATAATAATAATAATAATAATAACAATAATAACAATAATAATAACAACAGCAACAACTACTACTACTACTACTACTACTGGGCTGGGATTTAGCTCAGTTGGTAGAGTGCTGAGCTGCACTCTCTGAGGTCCTGACTTCAATTCCCAGCACCGCAAAAATGGGAGAAGGACCGGCAATCCACTCCCAAGGCAATCCTGAAATAGTCAGCCATTGAAAACCCTATGAGGGTCGCTATGAGTCGGACACCGACTTGACAGCACCTAACAACAACAACAACAACAACAACAACAACTACTACTACTACTACTACTACTACTACTACTACTACTATTATTATAGGACTGGGGTTTAGCTCAGTTGCTAGAGTGCTGTTTTGCAGTCTCTGAGACCCTGGGTTTGATCCTCAGCACCACAAAAATGGGAGAAGGACCTGGCAGCCCACTCCCCATATAATCCCAAAACAATCAGCCATTGAAAACCCTATGAGAGTTGTTATGATTTGGACTCAACTGGACAGCACCTAACACGTACACATTATTGTTATTATAGCTTCCTAATAGCTTCCTCATTTTGAGTAATTTCACTGTTTATGAACTGTGTACATAGTAACTTACTTATTTTTCACTGTAAGTTATGACAAAAAATAGTTATTTCAATTTTATACACAGGGAAACTGAATTTAACAAAGGTCATACAACCAGTGAGTAGCAGATCCAAGATTTAAACCCAAGGTCTCTGTCTCTAAAGCCACACATGTAGCTGGGAATCATGGATCATGTTTGTAATCCCAGCGACTCAGGAGGCTGAGGTAGGAAGATCACAAGTTAGAGGCCAGAGGCAGTCTGTACAACTTAGCAAGACCCTGTTTCAAAATAAAAAATAAAAAAGGGGTGACAGTGCAGCTCAGTGGTGGAGCACTTGCTTAGTATGTGTGAGGTCCTGGGTTCAACCCCCAGTTCTGCAAAAAAAAAAAAAAAATTAAAGTCACACTTGCTATTATATCACTAATAGTAATACATGCATAGCTGAAGTATATATTGTTGTTGTTGTTAGGTGCCTTTGAGTTAGGTCAAACTGATAGTTATCCTATACACAACAGAATGAAACATTCTCAACATTGTGCTATGCCCAGCACTATCTCAGTGCTTCTCTGCTATTCATAGTGTTTTCAATGGCTGCTTATTTCAGGACTGTTTGGCGAGTGGGCTGCCAGGTCCTTCTCCCATTTTTCCAGTGCTGGGGATGGGACCCAGGGCCTCAGAAAGCACAGACCAGCACTCAACCAATTGAGCCAAATATATATATATAATATTTATATGTTGTAATATATATATTTTTGAACATATATGCCTTATTAAGGCTACCTTGACTCAACCAACCAGCACTCAACCAATTGAGCCAAATATATATATATATATATATATATATATATATATATATATATATATATATATATAAAATATTTATATGTTATAATATATATATTTGAACATACATGCCTTATTAAGGCTACCTTGAATAGCCAGAAGTTCGGAAGTTGGAGATGCATTTGTACTTCCCCCATGTAGAAACAATTGAGTTCAATCTCTCTCATACAAAGATTTTTCTGAATATCTGGGCTGGATGTGTGCTGGGTTCAAGAAGGTAGAAGAGCCCACTGATGTGGGATGAGCTTTTCTGAGGTTAAACAAAGGATAAGGATGTGATGAGTTTCTGTGAATAACAGAGACCCAGGTCTACTCTGAAGCAAAGCCCAGGATGGAGGAGATTGCTATTGGTTCCTGTGGAGGCTAGAAATCAGTACTGTAGCCTGATGAAGAGTAGAAAAAGTCCCACTGGCTGCACCTATGGTTAGTAGACAGGGCAAATAAGGAGACTCTCCTGACCACCAAGCGCATGAGTTTGAGAGGCAGTGAAGGACTCAACTAGAGAGTTACATCATGAGGCAAATGGAGGGAGGATTACCTAGGTACCCTGTGGGATGGATACAATTCCTTCCCCCTGTTTTCCTGATCTAACTCAAAATTTTAAAGAATCCTAGGAATGTGTTCTCTCAAACATAAAGCAATTGATTTTTTCACACAGCCTTCCAGTATAGGAGAGCTCAGAACCAAATTCAATTTGATTTGGGGAAAATAAAATAAAATACGGTATTTCTTACTCTTGAATATTATAGGGTAATAGTCTCTCCCCACTACATTTATGTTACTGAATGCAAATATTATGCATGCTATACAGATCAGTCTAGTCTCAATAATTGATTGCTGTTGTTGTTGTTGTTAGGTGCTGTCAAGTCGGTATCTGACTCATAGCGACCCTCATAGGGTTTTCAATGGCTGACTGTTTCGGGATTGCCTTGGGAGTGGATTGCCAGGTCCTTCTCCCATTTTTGCAGTGCTGGGAATTGAAGTCAGGACCTCAGAGACTGCAGCACAGCACTCTACCAACTGAGCTAAATCCCAGCCCCCAATAATTGATTAGATGCTTAGAATCCATTTTTTAATTGCAGTAGAATGTACATAACATAAAATGTACCATTTTAAGAATACACTTGAGTGTCACTAAGCACATTCACACTGTTGTGTAAGCTTAAAGCTTAAAACCAATTTGCTTAAAGGATTCACTACAACGGCAAAGACGAAATTTTTTCAGCGTTCTTTTACATAGTTAGAGCAATTGGTTAGATGGAGCCACACTTTGTTTTTAACATTTTAGATAACACTTTGGCATTTAGAAACTTCAACAAAAGACTTAGTATTTACTTTTGTGTGCCTGGTAATATCTGGTCATGTGTCTGGTCATGTCTTGGATTCTCTTTAACTTATTTCCTAGTATACAAAGTGTGTGCAGCTGTAGCCCTGTGGCATCCAATCCCATCAGCTCTTGGAAGCTAAGCAGGGTTGGGCCTGGTTAGTACCTGGATGGGAGACCGCCTGGGAACACCAGAAGCTGTAGGCTGGGAGAAGGACCTCACAAAAATCAATCTGCCATTGAAAACCCTATGAACAGCAGAGAAGCACTGACAATAGTGTTTCCCCTGTTGTACAGAGGGTCGCTATGAGTCGGATACCGACTCGATGGCACCTAACAACAACAACAACAACAAGTATACAAAGAAGATACAAGAAAAAGCAACTATAAATCAGCCCTAAAATAGACAACTTGAAAACACTTCAGAGAGCTAGATGAAAAGAGCTTATACAAACCCATCTGACCAGGAAAGCCAGAGATCAACTAAGAATGCAAACAAAAAGGAGACCATTAGGTTCTGCCTTTGCCCTTGTTGGGTAACGGTTGGCTTGTGATTACACATCATAATGGCGTGACTTTGAGTAAACCTTGGTGTGATTTGTCAAGCAATCTGAGGTATATGAGGTACATCACTGGGTTCCAAATGGAGTCTACCTTGTTACAGAAGATCAGTAAATACTGGTGTTAGTGTTAATAAAAGAATTTCTGTCTTAGTGACAGCTTTCTGATTTTTCTCTTTCTAGCATTCCAAGCTAGGAAAGTATGTGACTTCATGGCTAAGATTGACATTTATATTTCTCCATGCATTCCAATTCACCTCTTCTTCCCTAATGAGGCAAGAAATCCAGGCAAACTCTGGCTTTCAACAGATTTATTTCCATACTATTATCTTCATCAAAAAGCATTTATTAAACACCCGATTATGGGTAATGCTATGAAAGCATTCATCTCTATATGAAGAGAACTATATAGACACAAGCTTAGTCTTCTAAGACTTCCTAATCATTTCAAAAGCAAGAGACAGGAAAAGATTTCAGCTCTGACCTCTGCTCTTGTAATAACTCAGATTTAAGGTGTCTCAAGAAATGTCACAAAATTCCTAATATAAAATGAATACTAATTTACTTTAATTTTAAAGATAACTGGGCAATCAGTGGACAGACTTTAGCACTACATACATATCCCAATTAGAGCCACATTTTCATTACAGTCCACGAGGCTTAATTTCACACATGAAATAGAATCTAGATAATTTATACTACCCATATAGACTTCAAGGACATGGAAGGGTGATTTTACAAAATGGAATAAATCTAAACTTGACAATTTCAGAAAGGCTGGTGATCAACTATGAACCCATAGGTCATGCTAATCAAAGGAGAGCCAGTCCAGCATTTGCACTATACACCAGTGGAGCTAACCTTTGGAGAAAAGTGATATGGCCCTGGCCCCCAAATAGTAGCCATCAATGATGATGTAATAATTCTGAAGAGGATTTCACCAAATCTGTAGTTCTTTGCAGTCCAATCAACTGTAATTCAGACCTGAACTACAAACTTGCAGGCTGTAGGAACTTGGAAAATAAATTTAGCTTCTCTGAGGATCACTTTTATCTATAAGTTAGGCATGGTGGTTTTTATCTATGTGTTTGTTTTGATAATTTTATAAAGTAGCTCATGAAATGCCTAAAACACCACAGATACCTAGAAAAATAAATGTTCTCTTACTTAAGTGATGTGGGTTCTCTCACATGTAGCTGTAAAATGGAGGTCACAAAATCTATATATTTTATTTTGCCTACAGAATTCTTTAAATATTCAATTAAAATGTAATATTAACGTTTCCAAAATTTCCAAAATATGTGAAGAACTACTACACGTCAATAACAATAACAAGAACAAAACCCTGATTAGTAAGTAGGCAAAGGACCTGAACAGATATTTTCCAGAGAAGATATACTAATGATTAACAGGTATATTAAAAGATGTTCAACATTATTAACTATCAGGGAAACATAAATCAAAACTACAAAAAGATACTATCTCACACCTGTCAGAGCAGTTGTTATCAGAAAAATTATGAATAAGTACTAGGAATCATGTGGAGAAATTGGATTTCTCATACACAGTTGATGCTGTTTGCTAGAGGCCCTGGTGTCAGGTCCAATTCACAGTGACTCTCATAGGGTTTTCAATGGCTGATCATTTTCAGGATTGCTTCAGGAGGGGATCGTGATTCCCCAACCCACACCCTTCTCCCATTTTTTCAGTGCTAGGGATCCAGCCGAGGGTCTCTGAGAGTACAAATCAGCATCTTACCAAATGAGCTAAACCCTAGCCCACAATGTTGACTGGAATGTAAAATAGTACAGCAGCTATGGATAAAGGAGAGAAATTGCTCAAAAGATTTAGAACAGAGCTACTGTGTGACGTATAAACATTACTTCTGGATATATATTCAAAAGAACTGAAATCAAGATCTTGAAGAAAAATTGGCATTCCTTTGTTCGTTATAGTATTACTCACAACAGCCAAGATATAGAAACAACCCAAGTATCCATCAACTGATGAATGGATTTTTTAAAATGTGGAATATACATATAACGATTATTATCCAGTTTTAAAAAGGAGGCAATCCTATCATTTGGGACATGGAGGAACCTGGTAGACATTATGATAAGTGAAGTAATCTAGCCATAGAAGAAAAGTATCACATTTTTCCATTCATAGGAATATCTATAATAGTCACATTCACAGAAAAAGAGAGGACTATAGGAGCTGCTAGGGTGGGGAAGGGAAAATGGGAGGCCACTGTGCAGTGGGCATAAAATTTTAGTTATGTTTGATGAATAAATTCTGGAGATCTGCTGTACTACATTGTGTTAATGGTTGGCAATACTGGACCATGCACATCAAAATGTGTTAGGATAGTTGATCTCATAACAAGTGTTCTTACTCTCCCCTCCAAAACACCATAGGAAACTTTGGGAGGTGTCGTGTATATCCATTACCTTGATTAAGGTGATAGTATCATGGATTCTTGTATTTGTCCTAATTCACAAAACCATACACAGTACATAGTGAAATTCTTTGTGTATCAATTATACCTCAATAAAACTGTTTTTGAAAATCAGAAAAAACTTACCCAATTTTTTAAATGAAATTTCCTATAGGCAAGTCATTCACTGGAGCCTAAAAAGGGAAGTCTCATTGATTTATTTGGGGCTGGGATTTAGCTCAGTGGGTAGAGCACTGCGCTGCAGTCTCTGAGGTCCCAAGTTCAATTCTCAGCACTGCAAAAATGGGAGAAGGGCCTGGCAATCCACTCCCAAGGCAATCCCGAAACAGTCAGCCATTGAAAACTCTATGTTTGATGAAACGCTATGAGTCAGATACCGACTCGACAACACCTAACAACAACAACAACAAATTGATTTATTCAGTTATATTATTTTTTATTTAAAGATCATAATTGTATATATTTATGGAGTGCAATGTGATATTGAGATATGCACATGTAATGTGGAGAGATTGAACCAAGGTAATGAACATATACATCAACTTGCTTACCTATCACTATTTATGGTGAAATGATTGAAATCTACTCTCTTGGTTGTTTTGAAATATACAGTACATTATTGTTGGCAGTCTCCTTTAGAAGGGACAAGTCCTCTTCAGGTTAGCACACACCTCACCCAGCTGTCTGTCCTCAGTCTCCTCAGATGTCAAGCTTCTGCAGGCATTTGCTTTTGAAATCATTGATGTTGTCATAGAGACCCTGGTCCTTATATAAGGACATAAAGAAAAAGTGTTCTCTGGTTCAGCTAAAAACAAGAAACTGCTGTGCCACTTGTCTGAAGGGATAACTACACGAGACAAGCAAAGGAAATCTCTCCTTCCTTTCTTGCTCTATTCCCTCTTCACTTCATCATAAGAAAACTTTCCTAGAGGGTTAACCTCCATCTTCACACTTGATAAAGCTTAAGAGATCAATGCATCATCATTCTCCCTGTGTTAGTTTGTTTGGCATTTACCCATTCTACCAGGAAGACAACAAAACACGTTATCATATGATCATATTGGTAATGGAATAGTCTTATGCTTGTTACGTCTCCAAATGAGTTCCATATACCCTCAGGGCAGAGAGTCACATAGTAGATTTGGCTCAATGAGCTCTTGTCCTAGAGAGCTGTTGAGGGCAGGGGCTAATGGCCATGACTTTCTCTTAGGGCCTCAAAGAAACAGTTTAGTAGATTAGGCTCATCGGAAGGTCTATCTTTAAACATCTTCTGTAAAATGGGGATTTTGTTATCATTGTTAGGTGCCATGGAATTGTGTCTGACTCATGGCAACCCTATGCACAACAGAATGTCTGACTCATGGCAACCCTATGTACAACAGAATGAAACACACCCTGCCATTGTGTCATACACAGGATTATGTCAGTGGTTCTCTGCTGTTCATAGGGTTTTCAAAAGCTGATTGTTCTGGGAGTGGGCTGCCAGGTCCTTCTCCTATTTAATGTGGTGCTGGAGACCAAACCCATGGCCTAAGAGAGCATGGAGCAGCACTCTACCAACTAAGCTAAATCCCAGCCCAAAATGAGGATAACACTACTAAATTTCAGATTTATTAAGAAGATTCATTAACACAGTGTATGTTAAGCACACAAGGTCATATGTGTAGAAAACACATAGGATGGAATGTAGCACACAAAGAGGGCTCACCAAATATGGACTCACTGGTCATCATATCAGGGAACAGACATAATTAAGGACATGACCACTATGGTGCTTTGTCACTGAAAGAATCTATCATGAGAACTACCAGCAAATGTTTCTCAACATATGATTTGAAGGCCACCTTTATCAGAGTTACCTAAGATGTTGGCTAAAAGTTATTTCTTGAGGTCCCTCTAAACACAGAGACATATGTGCACACCATTATTTCCTCACTAAGCTCACTTTTAAGGACACCATGCAATGAAAGACTAAACAAAGAAAATTTTAATTCCAGGTCATACTAACAAGTGGGTTTCAGATGGTTATTCCAGCTAGGTACACATACTTCTGCTAATGTCAGTTAATAATCAGCAAATCAGAAAACTTTGGCAGAGTCTGTGCTTATTCTTCCAAGCCATTGTTTACTAATTGATGGTGGCTTGCTACAGTGAGCACCCTTAGTACACTATGAGTGATGACCAGCCTCCCCCTTTGGGCCCCATAGTTCATTAATCAGGGTTTCCCAAAGTGTATCCCACAGAATAGTGATCTTGGGGGTACGAACGTATACCAACAATCAGAGGAAACTAAGACCTTTAAACCCTTCTTCTGAAGATTCATGATCCATTAGTGTAAAAGAAGTGAAAAATCCTATAGTTAAACATTCTCCACTAAAAATACATCTACCACATGATCCAGGTACTCTTGGGTATATACCCACAGGAATCTAAGTCAGCATACCACAGAGATACCTGCACATCTAGGTCTTTTGCAGCACTATTCACAGTAGCCAAGATATAGAATTAGCTAGATGTACATCACCAGATGAATGGACGAAAAAATGTGATATACATATGCTATGGAGTTTTATTCATCCATAAAGAACAAAATTATGTCATTTGTAGGAAAATAGAGATCACGTTAAACAAAAAATGCTA
>VMDO01004179.1:49103-129406 GCA_007922755.1 Pedetes capensis
ATATATATATATATATATATATATATACACACACACACACACACACACATATAGCTTGAGAGGATGAAGGGAACCAGCAGGGAGGAGGACAAGAGAGGGTAATAGAGAGGTAAATATGAGCAAAGTACATGATATACATACATGAAAATCTCATAATGAAACCTATCATTTTGTATACTAATTTTTAAAAAATCCTCCATGAAACTCCATTTCACTCTGAATTTTCTATATTTATGTGACCAGAGAACCCTGCTTTGGTGGCCTCTGCATAACATTCTACAAAACAGATTCTCCACAGAACATATTTTGGGAAATTTTAGGGTGACTTACCAACCAATCTAGTTACTTTCAAATGAAAGGAGACCATTACTAATCATTACGCTAGAACAACACATGTAAAGTGGACCTGTCCTAGAGAAATGATGACATGCAGTGAATCTAGATAAACCACAGATGCCCTTCCTTTTGTTTGGTATCATATAATACACATCTTCTGGCTCAGCCACGTCCCAGGTCATGGGACGAGCCATGCCTCTGGTCATAAAGAA
The DNA here is from genome assembly GCA_007922755.1 of Pedetes capensis. NCBI lineage: Eukaryota > Metazoa > Chordata > Mammalia > Rodentia > Pedetidae > Pedetes > Pedetes capensis. Next base: position 49,652 of record VMDO01004179.1, read on the forward strand.
CAATAGTAGTTCAAGACCCCTAAGTCTTAATCCTCATCCTACTCTGATTGTGGTCCTGATCAAGCCCTTGCCTTGTACCTCAAATCATATCATTCTCCCATGGCTTTGCACTGTCTGCATGCCTGATCCCAAGTTGTTGCTTTAGGTCTGTCCCACATTGGTCCATCCCAAAGATAAAAATGCCAACCCACATCCTAGATCCCTGACATACCTCCCAGAGCAAATTACCTGTTTTTCCCTGAGTCTCTACCTATTGCCTGTAAGAATCTGCTTGTTTCCAGGATAATCACCCATTGTCTATTGCTTTCCTGGCCTCTACTTCCTAGGTTCTTTGATTTGCATCAATGTCCTACTCTGTCCACAAATTCCACCACCCCATTATCAACTAAGCTGTGCTTTATTTTATAATTTATAAGAACTGCTTTTTAAAGATAACCTAAGGGTAAACAAATATTCCATTCAATATTTTGCCTGCAGTACTATTTTAATATTCCAAGGCTTGCCATTAACTAGATTGCAAATAATGTCATGAAGGCAGGTAAAATCTATTAATTCATCAATGTAATTTACCCATCTTTACACATCTTCCAGTGATATTAAATATAAAATAAAATGGCACTGCTCCCCTCCCAAGTAACTACAGCTACTCTAATGCATCATTTATCCTTAGATATTGTGTGATACAGAAACAGAGCTCCCTCACAGAATTTGTAAATTACCCTCTGTCTTCTCCTCTCTGAGTAGTTTTAGATTTCCAACAGCATCACAAATAAATGAAAGGGTGAGGGAGACTAACCCTTGGGTGCTATTTCTTCCAAATGCCCTAATATCATATCGGAGTAGCTGTTGTACAATTGAGTCCATTTACATTGCAAGCCAGAAAGTAAAAACTGACATTTCTGATAAACAGGCTACTATAAAAAAAGTTAAATTGTTTGATCAAGCCCTTATGCATGTTCAGCTATCTCTATTCAAATACAGAAAAGAATATTCATCCATTAGAGGACTGTATTTAGTAAGCAGACCAGCAGCATTATTGCCCAGCATGTTCAGGCTACAGGACCAGACCCAGCAGCTCCCAGATGGTGGTCAGCCTTACAGATAAGTGAAAAAATTTATTGACCCAAGTGGGACAGATATGTTAATTATATAAAGTGGTATTTACCTTAAAGATTATTTGTTTTCTAGACATAAAGTAGAATCAACATTTGTGACAAAGCACTGCTAGACAAGTGACAAAAGGATGACAAGGTTCTTTAAGGAGACTTTCAATATGGTAGGAATTTCCACATTCAGGGAAGAAGATGGGAGACACTGGTCACATGTTCTCTAATGAGGATCTGTCGGGGACTAAAAGAAGAATGAGGCCACTTGGAGGAAATGCCCCTGGGCCTTCATGGCTCTCCTTGGAGATCCAGTGCTCTGTCATGGCTTTGTAGGTACAAGGGATCCCATGGATCTTTAAGCCATAGTTGTTTTCATTTGCATCAGGCACCCTAGTGTTCTTTCTAAATTTGATATTTCATAATTATTCTTGTGAAATATTTATAAAAGTATATTCTTACTTTTTTGCACCCAATCCCTTATCTCTCCCTACCACCAATCTCTGTATGGAGGCCAAAAAATATATAAATATGAAAAGGGCTGATAGGTATGAGTAAAAGAGATAGCTCATTGGTAACTCATTATATAATGTCTTAAGTGTCTTCATATGATATACCTTCTAGAATTGGACTATTACCCTGCCTATGGTCAATAACTTCTGAAATGGTTCCTAATGATGCTGCTCCATAGTATCCATGCCCAAATGTAATGTTCTCCACTTGAATGTGGGATAGACCTAGGGAATAGCTCTTAACAAACAGAATACAGGAAAAGTAAGGAGATGTGGCTTCTGAGTTTAAGTTACAAAAGACTGTAATTTCTTTCTTGTTCATGCTCTCTAGCTCCTCTCACTTGCTATCTCTGATAAGCCAAGTTACCATGTCAAGAGTTTCCCTATAGAGAAGACCATGTGGTAAAGCAATGAGAGAAATGTCTGACCAGCAGCCAGTGAGAAATGGAAGCGCTCAGTTGAACAGGCTACAAGGAACTGAATTTTGCCAACAACCACACAAATGAGTTTGGAAGCAGATTTCTCCCTGACGCTTACCATGACTTCAGCCTAGTTGATCCCTTGACTATACCTTTGTAAGAGATCCTGAGTCAGAATATTCAGCGAAGACATGCCTGAATTTCTAACCCACAGAAACTGTGAAATAACAAACATTGTTGTTTTCAGCTGCAAAGTGTCGGGGTAATTTGTTATGCAGCTATAGACAAATAATATAAACTGCCTCTGTAGAAATGTGACACGTAGTAAGTTAAAAGGGAGGGGGAATAAACTAGGGATGGGTCAAGAAGAGAGGCTGACCATCTGCATTTACTTGTTTTCATTAGCTTCCCAGGAGGAGAAATAACAGAGCTACCTACTCTCATTAATGATAGATGGGAAATAGAATAAAGATCTGAAGGATAATATTTGAGCAAATAAGTACTTGAGAGTTGGGGATATATCTTGTTGCAAACTCATCACCTAGCATAGTGGCTAGGTCAGAAAACATTCTCAAAAACATTTGCTGAATAAATAAAAGGAGTGAATGAATCCTCATTTCAATCTAAGTAGCATTTGCTAGAATTATGGGGATGAAAACACTTATAAGGGAGTTTTTCCTGACACCTCTATCAACATGCAACAATTATAGCTTGTCTTCCCTTAGGACTCGTAGGGGAGGTAAAGGATGCCTTTCTTAGATGCTCAAATAATGATTCCATGCTTTCCTCTCAGCTCATCCATGTGTGGAAAACAAACAATACCCCAAAAGTAGAGGTTCAAATATCCAGATTTATAAAACATATAAATAAGGAACTAGTCATCCTCACTTTTTGTTACTGTAGAAGGCAGCTTCCCCTTACAAGTGTTCCTTAAATAGGAGCTCCCCTAGCACCTCCAAGTACTTGCTTCCAGATCATTAACCACTTAACAGAGAGGCTAAAAAGAAAAAGAAACTTAAAACTATTTCCTTTGTTAGAGCTACTGCCCACTGACAATCAATCAGAATGAAGACAAAGCAACCCTAAAGTTGTACCTTCATTAGTAGAGAGATAGGTTTCTATTTACAGGCAGAGGAAAAGTAAGTCAAATCTAGAAGTTTCTGAGAAACTTAAAGTTTCCAGAATTCTGTTGGATAATTGAAGGGTAGCTGTACCACTTAGACCTGCTCTGATAAACCAGATTCTCTGGACTGAGGCAAAAAACCAAAATTAAACTAAATAAAGCATCTGAAGGACAACCAACAGGTCAAGCATGCTAAGGCAGACTGATGGAGATGGTACCCAAGGGTCCTCACCTCCTAGTTTTTGCACACTTGTATAATTCCCTCCTTTTGAGTGTGGGTGGAATTTGGGATTTACTTCCTACTAACAGGGTAAGGCAATGTGATGGTATGTCACTTCTGTGATTATGTTAAATAAGATGGCAACTTCTATTTTGTTAGGTGATCCATTGTCTTTCCCTCCCTAAGCTCTCACTTTGACAAAACACGCTGTCATTGTCAGGAACCGAGACCTTCAATATAACAACACTCCAGAAATTCTATTGTGCTGATAGCCATGTGGCTTAGAAGGAGATCCTTCTCCAGTCAAGCTTTCAAATGAGACCTCAGCCAGGGGTGAAATCTCAATTGCAAGTGGTGTGAAATCCTAAAGCAGAGGACATAGCTTAGTTGTGCTCTGACTCTGAACCTCAGGAACTATGATATAATAAACCATCATATGATGCTTTAAACTTCTAAGTTTGTGGTAATGTGTTAAACAGCAAAAGACAACTAATATACAGAGTCATGCTTTTCGTTCAACACAATGTTATAAAGAGTTGTGAACTGATTTGCATTTCCCCTATGGCTAAGGATATTGAATATTTCTTCTTGCTTTTGTTAGCCATTTGTATTTCCTTTGAAAATTCTGTTTATTTCCATTCTCCATTTATTGATTGAATTATTTATTGCTCTGTTTAACTTTCTTCTAGATATTAATGTCTGTCAGATGAATATTAGACAAAGATTTTCTTCCCATTCTGTGGGCTGTCTCTTCATTCTCTTGATTATTTCCTTTGTTGTGCAGAAACTTTTCAATTTGATCTAAGTCCCATTTGTCAATTATACACTTATTTCCTAAGCTATTAAAGTCCTATTCAGAAAATTATTGCCTATGTCTAGATCTTGAAGTGTTTCCCCTATGTTTTTCTCTAATAATTTTGAAGTTACATTAAGATCTTTAATCCATTTTGATTTGGTTTTAGCACACAGCAAGATACCAGGGATCTAGTTTCAGTTTCAGTCTTCTATAGGTGGACATCCAGTTTTCCCAGCACCACTTGTTAAAGCAGCATTTTTCCATTGTATGTTTTTGGTATCTTTGTCAAGAACCAGATGCTGTAGCTGCTTGGACTTATTTCTGTGCCCTCTATTTCACTGGTCTATATGTATATTTTTGTGACAGTACGATGGTGGTTTTGTTACTATGGCTCTGTAATGTGTTATTAAGTAAGTATTGTGATGCCTCCTGCATCTCTCTTTTTACTAAGGATTACTTTAGCTTTTTGGGGTTTTTTTGTTTTTCCATATGAATTTTGAGAATCTTCTTTCTAATTCTGTAAAGAACGTCACTGAAATTTTGGTGGGGATTGCATTGGGTTTGTAAGTCACTTTTGGTAATGTGGTCATATACCCTGATCAGAATGGCTTTCATCAAGAAAATAAATAATAGCAAATGCTAAGGAGGATGCAAGAGAAAAGGAACCTTATCCACTGCTGAGAGAAATGCAAATTAGTATAGTCACTGTGGAAATCAGTATAAAGGATCCTCAAAAAATTAAAACAAAACTTCCATATGACCCAGTCCTACCACTTGTGAGTATATGCCCAAAAGAATCAAAGTTAGCTTACTACAAAGAACCTGCAAACCTGTATGTATTGCAACTATTCACAATAGTCAAATTATGGAATCACCCTAGGTGGCCTTTAGCAGATAAATGGGAAAAGAAAATGTGGTATATACAAAATGGAACTTATTCAGCCATAAGGAAGAATGAAATTATGGCCTTGATAGGAAAATGGATAGAACTGAAGGTCATCATGTTAAGTGAAATAATCCAGGCTCAGAAAGAAAGACAAATATCACATGTTTTAGCTCATATATGTAAGCTATGAGGGGAAAAGGTCACAAAGCTTTAGGGGAAATACTAGGAATGTAGAAAGAAAAGGGAAAGGGAGAGAGGGGAGAGAATAATTATGATCAAAATACATTGTATGCATGTATGAAAAAGTCAAAATGAAACTTTCTTTGTACAATAAATATACCCTAATAAAACCTTTACAGAAAGATGTGGCAATCCACTCCCAAAGCAATCTGGAAATAATCAGCTATTGAAAACCATACGAGGGTGGCTGAGTTGGATCCGACTCCACAGCACCTAACGACAAGAGTGAAAAAAATTTAAATGTTTAAAAAAGAGTTATAAATTGGTTCCTATTTGTATTATGCCTGAAGCCGTACCACTGTGGCATCCAATCTCATCAGATCTCGGAAGCTAACCAGGGTCAGGCCTGGTTAGTACTTGGATGGGAGACCACCTGGAAATACCAGGTGCTGTAGACTTGGGCGAAGGACACAGCAACCCACTCCCAAAAACCAATCTGCCATTGAAAACCCTATGAATAGCAGAGAAACACTAACAATAGATGGCCCCTAATAACAGCAATAAATTTGGATTATAATGCAGTGAGAAAATGCTCAGTTTGTCAGTTAAACCAAAAATGTGAATATATGTGAATATCTTGTATTATATCTCATAAAGATGATGAGAAAATCCAAAAGACTTTGGAGATGCCTTAGTTGTTATTGTTAGGTACCATAAAGTTGGATCTGACTCATAGTGAGCCTATGTACAAATAGAACAAAACATACCCTGATTCTGTGCTAGGCAAACAATCTTTTTTTATTGGAAATTTTTAATGCACACTTTAATGTGATTCATTCTGACATGCTTTTCATTGTGACATTTCCATATATGTATTTTGTTGTATATTACACAGATAAGTTCCCCCTTACCCTCTTGTGCACTTCCTCCCCCCATTTCCCCCCCACACTGCCAAAGACTTCTCTTCCCATTTGCTTGTCTTTTTATGGTAATATTTTTCTATATATCCTTGGGTTCCAATTATGTTTAAGATTGAAACTTTTTCTGTAGTGAACTTTCTTTTTACATTATCAGTACTATTACATGAATTTTCTAGTCCATCTATATTCAAATACCTTAACATCATAAAAGTCATCTATGACAGACCTATAACCAACATTATATTAAATGGAGAAAAGCTGAAACCATTTCCTCTTAGATCTGGAACAAGGCAAGGATGTCCACTCTCTCCTATTCTATTTAACATAGGCAAACAATCTTATGTTTAAGCACATTGTTACATTTACTGTGTCAATCCATGTAGTTGAGGTTCTTTCTTTTTTTGGTTGACCTGACACTCTCCCAACCATGGAGTCCTTTTCCAGGGAATGGTCCTTCTTGACATGTAAAATACATAAAACCAAGTCTAGGTATCCTTACTTCCAAGAAGCACTCTGGTTGCACTTCTTCTAGGGCATATCTGTTGGTTCTTTTGGCAGTCCATGGTATATGTAATATTTGTCCCTAGCACCATAATTCAAAAGCACCAATTCTTCTCCTATCTCCATTATTCAATATCCAGGTTTCACAAGTATGCGATGTGACTGAAAGTACCATGGCATGAGTCAGCCACACTTTTGTCTTCAATTGGACATCTTTACTTTTCAAGACTTTAAAGAGGTCTTTTGTAAAAGCTTTTCCCAATGCAATGCTTTTCTTCACTGCTGTTTCCATGGGTGTTGATTGTAAGAACCAAGTAAATCCAAATCTTAGAGATCCTCAATCTTTTCTCCATTTATTATGATGTTGCATATTGACCAAGTTGTAAGAATATTTGTTTTGTTGATGTTGAGGCACAGTCTATACTGAAGACTATGTTGTTTTATCTTCATCAGTAAATATTTCAAATGCTCCTTGCTTTCAGCAAGCACAATTGTGTCATGTGCATAGCACAGGTTGCTAATTAGTCTTCCTCTAATAATGCTGCATTCTTCTTCATAAAGTCTAGCTTCTTGGAGTATTTGCTCAGCACAGAGATTGAAGAGGTACAGTGAAAGGATATAGCCCTGATGTACACCTTTCTTGATTTTAAACCAGGTGGTGTTTCCTTGTTTTGTTTGAACAACTGCCTCCTGGTCTATGTGCAGATTCTTCATGAGTACACTTAGGTGCTCTGGTATTCCCATTGTTCACAATGTTATCCATAATTTGTTATAATCTACACAGGCAAATGAAGACCACATTTAAAAACTCAACAGTTGGTTGAGTGCTTATCAATGCCAGCCACTCAGCTAAGCATTTACCTAACTTCACAAATATTATTTAATTGCATTTTCATAACATTATTCTGGATAGTAGTAGTACTCATAGAAGTAAAGAAGAGGAAGAAGATAAATAATAAATAGAATTTATTGAATATTTATTGTGAGCCTAGAATTTAAACACCTTAAATATATGATCTCATTTAATTCTCTAAACTTCCAAAGAGGTAGGTTATAATTATAACCACTTTACAGCAATAAAACTAAGGTATAGAGAACCTAACAAAATTGCCTCAGGTTGCATGGCCAATAAGTGACAGAGCTATGTTTTTCACCTAGACAGTCTGGCTCCAGAGTCCCTCATATTTAATCCCCATGAAGTCACCACTGTGACTATTCCTTTACATATGACACTTTCCTAGAGGCTCTCATATGCCTTTTAATTAAGATGAAGTACGGAAAGTTTAAGTGTAAGCACCACCATTGTATCTTACAAAGCTACAAGTCCTGAAAGCAAATTCTAATTATGCTTACCCCCAATAAATTGCAAGGAAGAACAATACAAAGATAATATCAAACATATCCTAATGTAAAAAAAAAACAATGTCCCTGTCTGCCCAAGGTTAAATTCTTTGTGGGATACACAGAGAGATATACATAGTTTCCCACTGGGATCCCACCTGTCTGGTCTGTGTATCAGGACAGAGTTCCAGAAACATCAGACAAGCCTTGACACAAAGGCAGAAATGCAAGCTACAGAACAAAAGAGTAGCTCACAGAAAGACATCACTTTAAAAGTCTGGGCCAGCAGAAGCAGCTGGAGGATCATCTCTCTCTGCCTATTCTCCATTGTTCTTGCTCAGCTCTCTGTCCATGGCTGACTGCCAAGTAACACTCCCATCTGGCATTGGCTCTCCACAGATACACTGAACAGTCCTCAAGGGCAAGACTTGCATTCATTCTATGAAATGCATAGTGAGCATTGTTCATGTGCCAAGCTCTGTGTTAGGTGCTAGGGACATGCTTACACTCTCTATTTCTTACAAAGGAAGGAAAGAAAAATGGAGAAAAAGAAGAAAGGGAGTGGGGAGAGAGAGACAGACACACACACAGTGTGTATGTCAAAAAGGGGAAGGGAGAGAGGGAGGGAGAGAGGAAGGAAGGAAGGAAGGAAGAGGAAGGAGGGAGAGACAAGGAGGAAGGGAGAGGTGGGGAGAGGGAACAAGGAAGAAAGGGAAGGAGAGAGAAAGAACCTCATTCTCACTTTTCATAAGATTTAGCATATACTGCATCCTTGATAGGCTGCTGGATGAACTAGGAAGAAATAAATTGCTGAAAAAGTGAAAGGAGAGATAATTGAATGAAAACTCAAACTATTGGAACTATTCCTCCAGGACAAAAGGAAAGGGCTTGGAATTGATTAATTTTGTTATCTTCATAACAACTCTTTGATATGTTTGATTATTGTGTTCATCCTATAGAGGAGGAAAATGAGATTTACAAAACATGACCTCACCAAGGCCATATAGCTAAAGGAATGAGCAGTATTCAATTTTAGGAAGTCTGAGGCTATATATAGTTCATAAAGCTAAGCATGAAATAGGTTTCCTTCTAGTTCGATAACTGACACAAAATAGTTACTTAATAAATAGAAATCTGAATGGATGGATGGACAGATGGATGGATGAACGAATGGAAGGATAAATGGGTAGATGGATGAATGGGTGAGAGGACAGGTAGATTAATGGATTTATTATGCAGATCTACAACAGGAAATAGAGTGGCAGATAAAGTGTGGTGTCTATTTCTAGGCTAGTGAGAACAGCAAGTGATAGCTTCTTTCTTCTTACAAATCAATACTGTTCCTCCAAGGCTGGAGCCTGTGGCTTCTTTCATTATGTAGGTGGTGGGCAGGTACATTCTTTAAGAGGGCCATGAAAATTTAGCAAGGCAGATTTATGTGTTAAGGGGTAATGAGGACTCTGACCCCACAGCGAGATTGCATAATTATATAACCACTAATTATATTTGTGGCTGTATTGGCTAGAAATAATGAAAAGGTAATCAAACTTTGTACTCAGGGGAAATATATTACATTTTAAGCATTGTTCTTTTCTTAGAAACCTTACCCTCTTACATTTCCAAGGTGAAAAGAAATCTGGTGAAATCTGGGCATCAGGGGGCTACAGAGTGAGCAGTTGGTAGATCTAGATGCTACAATACCTCATCAGGAATAGCCACTGACTTTGTGTCACCATGGGTGACATCCATTTTACACTAAATGATGACATAATAGCATATGGAAAACTGAAATCAGAGGCCAAGAAAACTGTTCTTGGTATATCGAGGATACAGATGCCAAAGCAAGCATCCTTAAACTGAATTCAACTCAAGTTAGTCATCTCATCTGTATGCTCAAGATTCTGCAATGGCTCCCATTTCAACTCTGAGAAAAGCTCTAATACTCCTTTAATGGCCCAAAAGCCCCTATGCTTTCTGACTCTTGCTAACTTTCTTCCATTTTTGGTCCTCAGCAGACACACTGGTCTTACCTCTGCCAAATAACTATATGAGTTAACTCCCTCATCTTTAGATCACATGTCACTTTGTCCTACCTAGCACTCCTCTCCCTTTCCCCTACTTGGCTATGTCTTTTTCTGTAATGTTTATCACCATCTAACACATTTCTTTTCTTTCTTTTTTAAGTTTTATTTATAATTGGCAAATAATAATTGTATATATTGGAGGCTACAATATGTACTTGTTTACATACATACTCATCCACGCTATTTAACAAAATAGAGAAAGGGAAGCTACAGAGAAAAGCAAGAATTTTTTTGAGGGCATGCCAGTCTCCTAAGAAAGAATGCTTGAGCTTCCAAAAAAAGCCCACTAGGCAAATGTTTCCAAGAGTCTATGATCAATGTATCCTGCTTTTGCTTTAGAGCGACTTCCTCAGAAGATGGGGCCCCATACACAGAGGCCAGTCTGATCAAGTTAAAGAGTTAGTAAAATATACCTCACCCTCAGAGGCATCTCACACTATTAAGTAGTTTTCCAGACTGTTATTTCATTTAAGGGAAAATGATGGGGACAAGAGACAACAACAACAAAAATCTATGTTAATTTTTAATAGCAGTGCATTTGCTGTATTTGGGTGGTGATTTATTCATGCACTTCATAATAAATACATATAGTAAGTAGCCTGGAGATCTCTCTGCCTGCCTCTTGGAGAAGAACCACATAATTTCTTGGGTTGAGAGAGAAGCATACCCAAATAATCCAGAAGTTAGATTGGGGGCTCCATGTTATTCTTTCACGGGCTAGGACCACCTTTCCATTGCCTGTTTCTTCTACTCCAATCCTTACTTCAGGTTACAGCTAAATCATTCATCTCTGAAAACTCAATTAGGAGGTCTCAGACATTTTGTGTCTACCCCCTTAAGTGTAAATTGGGAAATAAGACAAAACATCCCCAGAATAGTTTTTTAAGTCATTGTGGTCTACATCCCTTTACCCAAGCAGCCAAGAAGACCAGACATGGATGTATCCAAGTGATTAGGATTTAAGAATTTTTCCAACCTTGGCTTCCAATTCAATTAAAGAGTCTTGTAAAAACCTCCTCCCAAGTCCCTATGGTGGATTTTTTGGATATCTGTCACATAGAAACCATTTCATGAAAGGTGATATTAATCATCGATGTCAATAATATCTCAAATAGTACCATGTAATAGAACGTATGTTATGGATAGGAACAAGGTTTCCACATCTATGCCAAGTGGCTTTCCTGGTAGCAGTCTATTTCAAATAGCCAGAACTAAGAGACAAAAGCACTTAGAAGAGCAAATAAAAAGATCATTGTCTTTCTGTTTCCTCTATAGGCATCTCATGTTTAGGAAGGGACAGTTCCACAGGCTGGAAAATTGTTTTAGCACTTTCATTTCAACCCATTCTAACACTGACATCAAATTCTGGTATAAAATAAGCCAGATATTCAGTAAGTTTTATTGTGTTTTTATCTTTTGTTTGCATTTATTTTGCCCTGATTAGGAATGTAGGGAGATTGGGGGGTTTTACAAAAATTTAATTCCATTGTACTATAGAACTGAATGTAATTTTACCTTTAATGATGAAATCTTTCCCCTTCCAAGAGAGCCTCTACATGAACACAACTCTGTTAAATATCTTTCCTCCAAAGAGTGTAATCCAAAGATGAAATGTGTTTGAAATTTCTCCCAATTACTCATCTATTCATGTCTGAAGATAGTCTCAAAAAGCTTGACGTGGCTGGAGGTAGGACTGATAGATAACAGGCACAGCAGCACGTGAAGAACACTGGCAAATGTGTGAAAGTCGATTATTTGAACAGTTCCTGCTCACTCTGTAGGCCTCTTTTGGTTGTGGAAATATCTTCTGAGGGATAATTCCCTCTAAAGACTTTCTAGGCAGAACTAGAACTAACTGAAGACATACATGAAGGCAAAAAGCAAAGGGTTAGAAATGTATTAATTAAAATGTGTGGGGCTCCACAAGTCTTTAGGTCTTTCAAACTGATTTTTATACTGGCAAAGTTATGTCTATACACAAACACATCTTTGGCTATATAAGAAGATAATACCCTTCCTCATTATTGCAAATGTTGGCTTTTATTGTTAGGAAGAGCTTGCATCCATGACTAAGTCAACAATGGAAGGCAAAAGACTGACACCATGCCAGAGTCTTTCTTATCCATCATCTACATTACCCAGTGATATTATCCACCTGGATTTTGAAGTCTTTGTTTCTGGAACCCTGGCCAGAAAAGGAGTCTACCTGTAAGTAACTACACACTGGGAAGTGGTGGAAATGATACATCTGTGTGTGAAAAGTCATTTAGATGTCATGTTGAAGAGTTTGGATTTGATCTCTTTGAATATTTATACTGTAACAATGCTACAACTAATATGCCTAAAAACAATAACTAGTGCTTTTAAAAGTGCTTATCAAATGCTAGAAACAACATTGAGTATTTAGTGTCCATGGCCTTATATAATTTTCACATATCCCTTTGGTAGGCTAATTTATTTCCTTTGTTGTTGTTGTTGTTAGGTGCCATGGAGTCGGTATCCAACTCATAGCGACCCTCTGTACAACAGGGGAAACACTATTGTCAGTGCTTCTCTGCTGTTCATAGGGCTTTCAATGGCAGATTGATTTTTTGGGAGGGGGTTGCCAGGTCCTTCTCCCAAGCCTACAGCTTCTGGTGTTCCCAGATGGTCTCCCATCCAGGTACTAACCAGGCCTGACCCTGCTTAGCTTCCAAGGTCTAACGGGATCGGATGCCACAGGGCTACAGCTGCAGGCTTCTTTCCTTTAGGGTGTTAAAATATCTTTTCTTTTATGAAATGACATTAATCAGTGGTAATTATTTTAAATATTGTTATTTAACAAAAATCTTGGCAGCCTAGTTCCCAATAGAAAGAAAAATCCAAAAATCTAAGGATTATGCATTAAGATATCTGATCACTGCATAGGCACCCACCCATCTCATACTCTATACCTTGGATAAATGAAAAGTGTATGGAATTTCTCTTTTCATAAGCTTTTCTGTGTAACAGACTTATAATGTATGTCATGTATAGTATCTCCGTTAATCCTAAATATAAAAGAACCATGCAAGGTTGTCTTGTTTGCCTTCATTTTGACTCTTGAGAAAACACAGGCTAAGAGAGAGAAGTAACTTGTTTAGGATCAACATAACCCAAATAGTAAGTATCTAAGGCAGGATCTGAGTCTAAGCACCTGTGTGGTCCTGAGCACCACATTTTTCCTGTAACATTCTGCTGGTTTTAAGGCTCCCACAACAGGATTTGAGAGAGAAAACAGTGATTTTTTTTCTAAAAAGGTAAGAAAGGAAGAAACTTTTTCAGGCACATTTCCAACTGGGAAATACACAGACTTCACTTCGTGATTCATGGATGCCATCTTTTAGGAAGAAAAAGCTGTTCGAGTAGCCCACACCTATGTGGTGTAGAAATTATGTGTTTGGTTTGGGAGTGTGGAGGTGGGGCTCACTGGCAGTATAAAATTACATTCTTAACACAATTTCAACTCTGTCTTTGTTACCAAACTTATACATGATGTATACTACACACTAGCAGTTTCATGCATGTACAGCATTTGCATAGGGCTAATTGTTGAACAGAGCTCATATTAACTTGCTATTTTGATAATCATAGAATGCCAAATCAGGAATTCCTACATCTACTATGGATGTGAGAAGACATTCCAATCCAAGAGCCATCTTTGAGAGTGGGATGTCTGTTAATTCTCCTTTTCTTTTGCTTCATTCCCAGCTAGCTCCATTCAGAGAGGATAACAAAGAACCCAACCCCTCTCCAACTCCTTCTGGATATCATTGCCCCATGACCTTGACCACATGGTAGTGGCACGAAGGACTTGACCAGACTCTCATCCATTTTTCCTCCCCCTCTGGGTGGTCAATGAGCTAGAAAATGAAGGAAACAATGCAGGTTTATGAGACTCATAATTAGGTCACAGCTGATCCCAATTCCCATCATCTGGCAGCTGGGGCCAGTAGACCAGCACATGCCATCCTGACACTTTCCAGGGGAGTCCAGTATAAAATCATCCTTTCTTCCTTATAATGTCCCCTTCCTCAAAGCTCCCAACAGACCCACAGTAGCAATCCCAAGAGACCTGGCAATACAACGCTTCTCTGTATAGGCTAAACACCATGGGAGAGCTGGGCCTTCTTTGGGAACAAAACTTTTAGAGGATATGCACACAGAAGAGAACAAGGGAGAACAAGTGTAACTTGGCAGAGAGCAAGTCAGAGAGGACAAAAGCTGCCCACAGATACTATGGGTCCACTAGGTATGGAAAACAAAGGCCATTGTGTAAAAATCATAGCCTTGTAGCCTAGAACAAATCACCTAACCTCTCTATGCCTGTTTTCATGTATTAAAACTAGAATAATAACTCCCTGCCTCATAGAGTTGCTAAGAGGAACAAATGTAATAAATATCAATAATTGTGAAATACCTAGGACAACTGTTCCAGAATAAACACTACATGAATATTAGCTTATTATTGTTACACTAGTAGGCAGATTTGGGCTCAATATAAATGCTTTTCTAACAATTACAAATAATTATAATTTTATAAAATTTAGTTTTTTTAAGAATTATTTTTATAATGACCTATCTTAAAGGGAAGTAAACTCCCCACCACTAGATACAGCCAACTGGGACACAACATGGGAGCATAGAAACAAGCATGCAGCAGGAATACCATAGAAAGGATGTACACACAGGTATGGCAACATTAGGAATGTAAAAAAAAATATGTTTTATGGCATTTTAGAGCTTTCAGAGTATTTTTTCCTGTGACTTTGTTTTCAAAGGCTACCTGTGAAGTAAGTAGGATAAGTAGTATACCCACTACATGGAAGGTAAAACTGAGACTTAGTCAAGCAAAGTGTCTTGTCTGAAGTCAGCCTTATCTGGAAGTTTAGAAATCCCCAGCAGTTCTGAACAAAGAGTTCCTGTGTGCTGTCTTAGAAACCATCCCTTTCCCCCTCTTACCTCCCAGCTTCAATTCACCCCTGCCCCCTGACTGCTTTGGATTTCTTCCTAGAGCCTTCTGCCCTACCTGAATCCTTCCAGGTCAGCGGAATCCTGACATCTGCTTGTTTGAGCTTCCAAAATCCCATTGCCTCACCAATCTCCTCATCTCATCCTACATTTGTCTGTCAACCTAATTTGTTTACCAGGGGAAGGAGAGGGCAATAAACTTCCTTCTGAGAGAAGATGAAGCCTTTGCAGCAGCCCAGCTTGATCCTTGACTTTGAAAGTTCAAGGAAGCAGCTTGGAAATCATGAAATCAGAAGAGCAAAAGCCATAGTTTCCCATCACGCTCCCTAACCTGTGCTTCCACAAGGCACATTCACATTAACCACTCTGTCCCCATCACAGAATTCAGGGAAAGTTACAGGCTAGTGCCAAGCACTTTGGCAAGGAGGACAGTACTGGGTTCTACTTTAAGACTGTCTCTCAGGGCACAGAAGAGATGGATGGCCTGGCAGCAAATAAGAGCTTCAGGTCCATAAACCAGATTGCCCAGAGAGTGCATGAGTTCCTTTCTCATTTATGGTATCCAAATGGCATACACATGGCTCCAGTCATCAGAGTCCCTGGAGAGACATTTTTCAGCCTGTGCACACATTTGTACTCATTAATGTTAGATGGTCCTCAGTTACCCACACCAAACCCCAATACTCCAGGCTTCCCTCTCCAGGGCCACCATTTACTTTCACTCCTGTTTTCCTGCTTCTCACCTAGTCACCTCAGCCTCTTGCTTTGTAAGAAGGAGATGGGTCTCCACAAAAAGACAAGCATTAACTTTCTTTTCAATCCATGTTAAGGGCTGGCCACATTAATTTCTCTCTCTGCTCCTCTTGACCTCTGGTTTCCACCTTCCCTTTCCTCATCAATTCCTTCCTCCCCCACTTCTCCTCCGCTTTACTCATCTCTCTTTCCATTTTACTCCTCTCTGTCTCCTCCTTTTTCTTCTTCTGCCCCCTCTCTCCCTCTCATCTTTCTTTCTTCTCTTGCCTTTTCCTCTATCCAACATGACAACCTTCCCACAACCTTTGACTCATTCTCATCCTACTTCCAAGTCTCCTTCTCCCTCCAAAATCTTGTTAGTAATGGTAATGATGTTGTCTTCTGCAATACTAGAAAAAGACAAAACTATACGGACATGATTCTTTTTGCTCATCTTTTTTATTGCTATAATAAAAGCAGTTCTCTAAATTAATTTCTGCAAAATCACAAGTAAACCTAACTGGAAATTGCTAAAGAGGTGTCTACAAGGCTAAACAGGGTTTTAGGCCATGAGGCTCAATCTTTTGTTTGTTTATTTTGTTCTGTTTGTTTTTCTTTTAATATTCCTCACCCTGTGTAATGGACTAATTTGTGTCCCCCACCATTTCCATGTTGAAGCCTTAACCCCTAGCACCTTAGAATGTGATACCAGCTGGAAACAGAGCCTCCAAAGAGGTGATTAGGTTAAAATGAAGCCAATGGAGTGTGCCCTAATCCAATTTGAATGTTCTTCTAATAAAAAGAGAAGATTTGGACATCCAGAGAAACATTAGGGTTGTATACTCACTGAAAAATGACCATGTGAGGACTCAGTGAGAAAATGGCCATCTGCAAGTTAAGGAGACCTTGCCTTTCTCCTTTCAGGAGAAATCAAACACGGTAACACCTCAGTCTTGTACTTGTAGCCTCTGAAACTATGACAAAATGGCTTTCTGTTATCTAGGTCTTTCAATCTGTGCTGTTTTGTTATAGCAGTCCTACCAAACTAATGTACCTGTGAAGTAAACAAGGTATCTGGGAAGTAAATGCATGTATTTGCCTGCGTTATGTTGCATTTTGGAAATAGGAAAAAATTCCTCTGCATCTATTAAGGTTTTTTTTTTTTTTTTTTTTTCAGTACTGGGGGTTGGACCCAGGGTCTTGTGCCTGCATGCTCTGCAAGTGCTGGACCACTGAGATGCACCCCCAGCCCATTTTTTCACTTTTTGAGACAGGGTCTCGCTAAGTTATGCAGACTGCCTCTGGTCTCGAACTTGCAATCCTCCTGCCTCTGCCTCCCGAGCCACTGGGATGACAGGCGTGCACCACCCCGCCCAGCTAAGTTTTTTTTCTTTAAGTTTAATGATAAATCTTTTATAAGGGAAAAAGGATAGACATGTACCAAAGCAAGTAGCTGCTTAGTATTTTTCTTGAACTAACATGACCTAAGGGCTGGGATTTAGCTCAGTTGGTGGAGCACTGTGCTGCAGTCTCTGAGGTCCCTAGTTCAATTCCCAGCACCGCAAAAATGGGAGAAGGACCTGGCAATCTACTCCCAAGGCAATCCTGAAACAGTCAGCCACTGAAAACCCTATGAGGGTTGCTATGAGTCGGACTTGACTCGACGGCACCTAACAACAACAACAACATGACCTAAAGTTATAACTCTAAGAGTAGCCAGGGGCCTGAGCACTCAGGAAGCCTGTGCTGGCCTACCCTAGAGTTGGAATAATACAAGGAACTTGTGTATCAAAAGGACTTCTTCAGAATGAAATTGAAACTGATTTAAATCATACTCTAAAAATAGCAACCAGATTCCACATGAAAAAAAATCATTTGAGACACCAACAAAAGAAATTTTAATATTTTAATAAGAAAAAAAAAAAGGTTCACCACAGATCTAAAGCCAGACAATGTTGGGCACGTTCAGAGGTTAGCAAGACCATGGATATTACTGTTGTTGTTGTTGTTAGGTGCTGTTGAGTCAGTATACGACTCATAGCAACCCTGCGTACAACAGGTGAAACACCATTGTCAGCGCTTCTCTGCTGTTCATAGGGTTTTCAATGGCAGGTTGATTTTGGGGAGTGGGTTTCTGGGTCCTTCTCCCAAGCCTACAGCACCTGGTGTTCCCAGGTGGTCTCCCATCCAAGTACTAACCAGGCCCAACCCTGCTTAGCTTCCGAGATCTGACGGGATTGGATGCCACAAGGCTATGGCTGCAGGCATGGAAATTACTAGAAAAGGAAAATTATCAAAACTCAGCCAAATGGGAACATATGGACTTTAGTTTGCAGTTAGATATATCTGGAAACTAGTTGGCCTATAGATTCTTAGGAGTCATGCCAAATTATAAGTTCCTTTGGAATCACCTTTGCCTGCAGAGTTTTGAGTTCTGCATATGGAAGTCCTTCACATCTGTTTATTGTTGTTGTTGCTGTTGTAAGGTACCATTGAGTCACATCCAACTCATAGTGACCCTCATAGGGTTTTCATTGGCTGATTGTTTCGGGATTTCTTTGGGAGGGGTTTGCCACATACTTCTCCAGTTTTGGTGGTACTGAGGATGAAACTCAGGTCCTCAGAGAGTGCACAGCAACATTCTCCCAACTGAACGAAACCCCAGTCCTCACAACTGTTTAGTGGTCAATAAATGAAACAGAAAAGGAATGACTCACCAATGGTTCTTCCCTTGACTGTAACCAAAGCCACCATCTACTTTTAGAAGCCTACTTTTGACCAAATAAATTATTAATACAGTTGATTACAACCCCTTTCCACAGATAAGACCACAAAATCTCAGAAACAGATACACACAGACCACATGTGACAGACCTATCTCTAACAAGCTAGTGAGGAAAAGGAAAAAGACAGGTATAGAATCTCACTTGTGATATTTTCTTTTCCTTTCCTTGAGACTATTCTCTTAGCAAGTAAGCACAAACTCTCAGCAGCATCTTAACCACCATGCCAGAAAAGAGCAAGGCCATCATAAGGCTTAACAATTCTACTCTCATAAATAGATTCTCCTCTGCTCTGGAAGAGCTCTTATCCCCAGATAGAATTGTCTACACTTGCTTCTTGTATTAACAGATCAAAGAGAAGCAAAGGCAAAGACTGAGTAGGGCAGAGTGTTTACATGTCCAAGCTACAAATTGGTGTCTGGGAAGGGGCTCACAAACCTCGGAAGAGAACAAGAGGCATATCATGTTAACATGGTGTCCTTAGGAAGAATGTTGAGCTGTTCCAAGAGTGCATGATATTCACACACCTCTCAACTTAGACTTGGAGAAGCATAGACAAGGGGGTCAGAGAGACCATTCACCCAACCTCCACTCCCAAAAGACTCCCCACTAACACTTTAGCCTTCAAAATTATTTTCATTGTAGCAATGTTTAAACATTCATGAAAATAATAAGAATTACCATGAACCTATTGCCTTGCTTCAACAATTACTGCCAATGTGGTTTCATCTAGACTGCTTTTTGTTATAACTGTTTCAGAGTCTATTTAGGAAAATCCCACACATAATAAAATTCAGTCTTTTGGTATTAGTTCGAAATGAATCTTCACATGGAGCCACCACTCATAAAAATACAAAAAGCTATAAGACGTCAATAAACCACACTAAGCTGGCATTCCGTTACTAGGCCCCTTTCCTATACTGTAGTGTGAATTAACATCATTTATAAATTTAGTGATTCATATTTTGTGACACTACTGTACTGAATGTTGTGCTAGCAACAAATAGTTTCTTAAATGTTAAGATTTGAAGGTTATCACTATGCTTCTGTATTTCTTTCCCTAATGGGCCAAGAACCCAAAAGCATAGAAGAAAAAGAAAAGAAGCAAAACAGCAGCAGTAGCAAAGCAGAGAATAGTAAAGAAAAGAAAGTGGTCACAGGCTCTCTGAAACTCTAAAATTTGTTCCTAGGAAATATTTGATATGAATTAAATGCAATGAAAAAATACTGATAATAGCAATAATCTGTTTTGTATAGTACATGCCTTGCCCTTAAAGGGCAAAAGTCCTGTAAAATGAAGTCTGCTTTATTCATCCATGTCCATTTGACAGTGCTTTATGCATAGGAAGTGTGATTGTTAGAGTCATCAGAAGTTATTTTTAAGACACACAGCCTGAGGCACATGTAGAAAAGTAAAGAGGGGAAGTAGATAAGTTATTGGCAGTCCAAATGTTATCCTGGCTTCTGGTGGGGGGATGGGTCGGCTGATTTGGGTAAACTACTCCCTTTACTGGGGGCTGGGATTTAGCTCAGTGGGTAGAGCGCTGCACTGCAGTCTCTGAGGTCCCGAGTTCAATTCCCAGCACCGCAAAAATGAGAGAAGGGACTGGCAATCCACTCCCAAGGCAATCCCGAAGCACTCAGCCATTGAAAACCCTATGAGGGTCGCTATGAGTCGGATACCGACTCGATGGCACCTAACAACAACAACAACAACTCCCTTTACTTTCCTCCGCTGGCTTTCTTTCTCCTGGAATCATTGTGTAATTCCCCTAAGCAGGGGAAACACAATTGTTCCTTTTGGTATAGTTTCATTAATCTAATAAGTAGATGTAGAACTCTTATTTACATTCTAGAAATATACAGTCATCAACTGGCCCTGTCTCCTGGAGCCTGGGCTCCCTTTGGGACTCCCGGGCTATGATATTGCAGCCCTGACACTGTGAGGTAGGAGAGCCTTGGCCCAGAGTAATAGAAACACAAGAGAAACGATGAGGCAAAGGAAGAGTTAATGCATTGTGTGGGTAGCTCAGTCCATCCCAAAGCAGTGTGCTGGCACAATTCATTTTCCATACCATTCCATTTTTTCTGCACTAATTCACAGTCATTATCGTATCCGGACAAGCATCCCATGCTTCATTTACTGACATTAATTAATTTCCCCACCCCTTGCTTTTTATCTTATTTTAAAAGAGTGAGGGTGAAATATCCCGTTCTCTTAGAGAAAGAATACAGGTTTAACAGTGATCAGCAGCTGGCTTTCTTTAACGTCCATGAGGAATGAGCAGCACACACAGCTCGTTGGTGTGCTTGCTGAACCATGGCCGTGCCTGGGCCTTTCACACCCTCTTACAACCCTCAACCACAGCCCGACTCGCAATTCCCTTCCATCTGCAGGCTCCCTGTTCCCATACAACTCCCTCCTGTGCTGTGGTTTACAGAGTGGTGACAGAAAATAATGGCCAGCCTCAGACACACCTACACCCTTCTCCTCATACTAAAGGAAGATATCCAATCATGACAAGGAAGAAGGTAATAAATATGGTAAGAGGATTAGCTGACAACTGCCGGAGAAGTACAACCCATACTTCAGTGGCTCAGCCACTGAAACCTGCAAGTTCCCCTGCACAAACTAAAAATCCTAACAGGGAACATCTGTAAATGCTCTGCCCACCTCTCAAAAGAATAAGCCAAATGACTGGAGAAGCAAAATAAACTGCAAACACCTTGGCGTCTCCACTAGAAACACTTCTGTGTGTGTATTTCCTTGTCTTTTACTCTGTAACTGAATTATATAATTCCCCAACTATATTATGTATTATTTTCTATTATTAAACTCTGTGGCACTAGTGTATTATTCAGCAGCTGCATTAACACTCTGCATTCCCGGCATTATACCTGTATTATTAATTCTGCCTAGTGAATCCAAACAGAAATGTAACTTCATGATGGCTTTCCTTTGTTTGTGTGTGTAAGCATCTGCTTTGGTTCATATTAAAGAATGACAGCCTTTCTTCCAAAGGAGGCTTCTAATGGAAAATCCACCCAGCACGCTAATTCACAAAAATCCTGAGCTAAAACTTCCATGATTAGGTTTGTACTCTTAGTAATATTTCTTTGGGCCTCAATTTCCTCATTTACAAAACAAACTTGTTGAGTGAAATGAACTGTAGCATCTCTTTCAAAAGCTCTGGTCTTCTGTTTACCTAGTTCAGTTAGTGATCAACCAGTAAGCTCCACATCTTCCTCTCTCACTTGAAATTTTTCCGGCTAGATAATCTTCTGGAGTATCCTGAGTTCTAATTCTGCCTAAATGTTCTTTCTCTATACCTCTGGGAAGGGGAGCAAAACTTTGTTACAGTATCCGTACAGCATGGATAAGATCTGTACAGCATGGACAGTCTCTGGCTGTATGAATTAAACACTTTGTCCAAATTTTTAAAAACAATATAACTGAGAGCCAAGTTCTTGGATAAGAGAGAACTCAGTTTAAATATTAAGAATCATTATTAGTTGAATTGTTGGGCCTGCTCTTGTATTCACTGACAACAGTGAATCCACTGTTTGCTTGGCTGTGATATGGAAGTGACTACTAGAAACATGAAATGCAAAGGAATTTGAGAGTTGCTAGTTCATCTCCAACAAGTTCAGCAGCAGGTTAACTATAAATGTAAACTTTCATGCTGAAGATTCAGAGTCACATGTAAAGTGTTCTAGGCACTTTTGGGTTCTTTTGCTGTATTAAAGATGAGACATGGTCATTTTATTATTGTTGTTTCACTGATTGACTGTCTTGCGGTGAGATTAGTCTTCCCATGGCTACTGGAAATGCCCTGTGTAATAGTAATCAGAAAACAGGTCAATCTGGGCATCGTGGCGCATGCCTGTAATCCCAGCTACTCAGGTGACAGAGGCAGGGAGATAATAAATTCAAGGACAGAGGTAGCCTGCACAACTTAGCAAGACCCCATCTCAAAATAAAAAATAAACATAAAAAAGGGATAGCTCAGTGGTAGAGCACTTGCCTAGTATGTGTGAGGTCCTGAGTTTAACCCCTAGTATTGCAAAAAAATTAAAATTAAAAATTAAAAAATAATGAAAGAAAGAGAGAGAAAGAAAATATGACTTAATAATCTAGTCATTTTCTTTTTATAAAACTAACAAGGAAATAAGAAAGGGTTCTAAGAGGCTGAGGGTGGAGGCAGGGAGGTGGATAAGAAAACATCAAAGAGGAACAAAGACCCAAAAGGACCTTAAAAAAAGGAAAGTGCCAGGTGCCGTGATGCATGCCTGTAATCCCAGTGACTTGAGCAGTCGAGGCAGGATGATTGTGAGTTTGAGGTTAGAAGCAGCCTGTGAAACTCAGTGAGACCCTATCTCACAACAAAAAATAAAGAGGCGGTGGGATGTGGCCTAGTATGCGTGAGGACCTGTTCAACCTCATAGTAGTCCTGAAAAAAGAAAAGAAAAAAGAAAAAGAAAATAATAAAAGAGGAAGGAAGGGAGGGAGGGAGGGAGGGAAGAAGGGAGGGAGAGAACAAAAGAAAAAGAAAGAAAGGAAGAAAGAAAGGAAGAAAGAAAGAAAGAAAGAGAGAGAGAGAGAGATAGAGAGAAAGAAAGAGAGAGAGAAAGAAAGAAAGAGAAAGAAAAGAAAAGAAAAGAGGGAGAGAGGAGGGAGGGAGGGAAGAAGAAAGGAAAGAAATAAGTAAGGAAGGAAGGAAAGAGGGAGGGAGAATGGGAAGGTGACATCTAAATTACAACCCAATCCAGATTGATTAGTAACCAATGCAAAGCATGAGACATAATAATAAAAGGAGTGAAGGGGCATTGCTAACTAATTATCAAGACTGTCACTCTAATACTTATCCATCTAAAAAGTTAAGAAATATCACTAAAATGATCTCAAGGTTATCCATGGGAACAAATCCAGAAGGACACTATCTTTGTAGTCTATTCTTGTTGTCAAAATAGGAAAGTCTAAAACTATGACCAATCAAGTCAGTTAAGTGTAAAGTCCTTGTCAAAGTACATGAGACAGGTACTAAAGAATATAAAGAGTCTTGAATAAGTCCATCCATCAATCCATTGACAAGTATTTATTGAAGGCTTGCAGTATGCACAACACTGCTATGTCCTGATTGCAATTCAAGAAGCTGGAGTGGGTAGGAAAGGTCTAGTCTCAGCTATTTCATTGTCTCCTTTTATGGACTCAAAGTATATAATCTGGTTTGACAATATTTATCAAGCCTCTATTTTGAGGCAAGTATTGACCTAAGAATATATGAGAGCCAAGAATTATTAAGCTTCATTGTCTGTCTCAATGTAGTAAATGAAAGGAATGATAAGCAGTACACAAATAATACTTGTTGTTGTTATTGTTGTTGTTGTTGGGTGCCATCAATTCAGGTCCGGGTTATAGCGATCCACCACAGAATGAAACACTACCTGACACTGTGCTGTACCAGGCATCATGTCAGTGTTTCTCTGCTATTCATAGGGTTTTCCTTTAAAAAAAATTATTCATAGTGTTTTCAATGGTTGATTGTTCCAAGATTTGGCTGCCAGGTTCTTCTCCCAGTTCTGCAGTGCTAAGAATTGAACCCAGGGCCTCAGACAACATAAAGCAGCATTCTACCAAATGAGGCAAACCACAGCCCACCAAATAATACTTAGATAATGTATACATGTTAAATTTGAGTAGCCTCAGTTTCCTGATCTATAAAATGGAAACAATATTAATTGACAAGAGTATACCTACCATCTACTTGAGCTTCAGACGTTGATGAAAGAAATAGTGGTCCACTCATATAAATACATACCAAGTTTCACATTTGTGTAAGACAGAATGAGCTCTTTTGTCAAAATTCAAAACTTTTTATTGGGAATTTACAATACGTGTTTCCTCTGTTTCTTAGGGCCTAACCTTTGGTTGAATCTTCCACATAAGGAATTACTTTTTTATCTTATTCACATAGATAATATCCTTTGATCACATGATTCAACCTCTGGGAGGAGGAAAAGTGGAAGAGATATCTTAAAAATTAAAGATACACTCAAGAAACAAATACTTTCCAAAAGAATACTATAACAGAAAAGTCAGAGTCTTGAGTTCCTGTGTATGACAAAATACCAAGTGGCTCTGAAGGCTTTAAGAAACAAAATGTTTTATGTCGATGGCAGGAACCTGAACTAAACATTCCTGCAACTGTTCGCCATAAAAAGATCCCTAGTATTCTTGCTATGAAGACAGAACAAGTTGGAGATTACCAGAGCTTTCTCTTTGTGACAATAATTTCTCTTCCTCAAACCCCGCCTCTCCAGCATCTTCCTCATTTTCTTTTTTATTCACCTTAAAACCAGACCACTTAGTTTGTTGTCTATGATCTCTATTTGCTCTCCATCTTTTGAAGAGAGGGAGGGAGGAAGGAAGAGGAAGAAAGAGCAACAGAGAGGAAGAGTGAGAAGGAAAGAGAGAGAGAGAGTGAAAGAGAGAGAAAGTGAGTGAGAGAGAGAGGACATGAACACATGCACATGTGTACCTTTTAAAAAAATATCTATCATAGTCTTCAAGATTAAGCCTTCCTCTTCTTCAATGGGAACTGACATACAACCTAGTTGTGCCCACCACTGCTTTTTATCCTAGCTCAGATCTGGCAATTCCACTTCTGCACATGCCTCCAAAGAGAAAGGAAAATATGCAAAGATGAGAGGGAACAGCTATAATCAACTCTTAGCTCTAAATATCTTTTTACAGGTAGAAGGCAACCTAGAGTGGAAGAGGAAAAGAATAAAGAACACACATTACTTCTCCTATCTGTGAAATTCAAAATACATTACAGCCATCCATTTTGATGGTCAAAACCCTCAGACTTAGCCTGAGCTCTACCACGTGGTCAGTTTCCATGACAACAGATGAGCCAGTTGCAGAAGATCTTGCTGCCACACCTGAAACACCACCAATACAAGTTCCCCCTCTGGCAGGTCTTCCCTCTGAGAGATTCTTTAGTAATACCAGCTATTTTAGCAGATGGTTATGAAGGAATTCTGAAACATCAAAGAAAAAGAAATTCTATCATATCCATTGGGAGCTAAAACAGTTGAGAATTAACTTGAGAGAATGTCCAGCCATATTGTAAACCAGTTAAGGTTTATTATGCACGTTTCTCCCTACAGAGACTCTCATTTACAAAATGTTGCATAACTTTTCCCCAGGCCTGACTCCCTTTTAACTATAAGCCCTAAGTTTTACTGAAAAAATAACATTCTATTTGGTCCTATTAACCCCATATTCATATACCAAGATATTATAAGACACTTGTATAGGGTTTTCTTCTTCTGGCTTATGAATCTTCAACCACCACCACCTGCCCCTGGGGAGAGAACCATGGACTGACAGGTCACTAGTGATTTTTTTTCCTTTCCCGCTCACAGAAATGTCAACAAAGGGAGGTCATAAAGGAAAGAAAACACCAAGTGAAGATGGAACATGGACTGGTAGGGTAAACCATGGCCAAAAGAGCAGAGAACAATAAGAAAAAAGAGGAAGAAAAAGAAGCTGGGTCGGACAGAAATAAAGTGGAAGAAACCTCAACTGAAAAAAACTGGACCTATTTCTCATTTTAACCATGTGTCTACCCCATTTATTCTATAAAAATAAGAAAAATATAGGAAAAGCACAAAAGAATAAAATTAGAAAGTATGTAATTGAGAGAGAAAGAGATAGGTGGGTGGAATAATATTCCTCTCTTACAAAGTATATCCTAAACATTAACACTGTAGCTGACACCTAGCACACTGTTACCTAGCTCTTAGGATACTGGGTCACACAATTAAAAAAATAAGTATACAGAAAATTGCTTATTAGTAGTTGAAAGTAATTTTGTAATTTTTCTCTTTCATAGTCTCTAATCTTAAAAAAAAATGATGTCCCTAAACCCACTGTATAGGAATCCCACTGTATTTTTGTTAAGTAGAGATTCCTAGATGCTACCAAGAACTGAGATTCACTAGAACTTTGACGTGGGGATCAAACTTTTAACACCACCACTGATAATGATATATCCTCTAAAACTTGAAAGATGCTTTACCACTGTGGTGTGCAGTTACCTAATTATATGGAATGTGGAAAGCCTACCTTTAAAAGTTACTTCTAAAGAGTCCCACATGTAGCTAAAATTGCTGCCACTACCTAAACAGTTTCTGTTATCATACCATATTCTCCATAACAAAGCTTATTTTCACAGCTTTAAATTATTAATGATTAATGATACTCCTCAGGACACATAATCTAATCTATAGTGTTTCCCACAAAAGTATCATAAAATACAAAAGCCTTCATATCATTACATGGTCAATTTATTTAAAAATAACATTTGGAGCAAGAAATAAAAGCAACAAAATTAAGCTCTATAGTAGTTCACACCCCATGTGTCTGTCAGCTTGTTGTGTTATGAGGGCTTGCATGTTGCTCTGATGCTAAAAGGTATGCCACCAGTATTTCAGATACCAGCAGGGCCACCCATGGTAGTTAGATTTCAGCTGAGATTCAAGACTAAGAAAGACTAGGGAGAAGAACTCAGCATCCCACTACTGAAGCAATTAGACATTGAAAACCCTATGAAGAGCAGAGAAGTATTGTCAGATATAACTGCCAGAAAATGAGCCCCCCAGATTGAAAGACACTCCAAAGATGACTGGGGAATAATTACCTCTTTAAAGTAGAGTCAACCTTAATGACTGGAATGGAGTAAAGCCCCTGAAACCTCCTTGTGCTGATGTGGTACAACTCAAAATGAGAATAAATATAGCAGGTGCAACATTGGGCTCAAACATAAGATTGTGTGCATGGTACAGGGTTGAGTAGTGTTTGGTTCTAATGCACATAGGGTTGCTATGAGCCAGATCCTACTCCATGGCACCCAATAGTAGTTCACAAGTAATAGAGTACAAAACAAAAACCTGGAGATCTCCTTCAAAATCACAGATTTGCAGCACTGTAATTCTAACTCAGAATCTACATTTTAATATGTTCAAGGGTCACGCTTAAAAATATTTTTTAAATTCAGATTTGGTACAGCCTGGACCGCCTGGGCTTCAAAAGTTTAAATCAATATTTCTCAAACTATAATTCACTGGACCAGCAGCATCTCAACATCACCTGGGGATGTGTTGGAAACACCAATTCACCCCCCTCCCCTGCCTACATCTAATAAATCAGACACTCTGGGGGTACAATTCGGCAGTCCATGCTTTAACAAGCTCTTTAGGCACAATTCATTTAAATATACACTTAAAGCAGTGATTCTCAGCTTTGCTGAACATTAGAATGACCTGGGAAACTTCAGAAAACTCAGTGCTTAGGCCCCTCCTCAGACTGACTATACTCTTCAGGGATAGGGAGGGGAAGGGTGTGGGTACTGGTAGTTTTTAAAGCCCTCCAGATGATCCCAATATATAGCCAAAGCTGAAACCACTAACTTAGAGCAATACTCATTTCCTCACTCATGAAGTATAGGGATATCAACACCCTGACTCCCCATGATAACACATTGTTTTATCATCAAAATATTATTTATAATTATCCTGAGTTCTCAAACCCATTTTGTTCGCTTCAACCTCCTGGATGTCAGGGGTCTGACAACTCTGCCATCTCTTCAGGAGCTTGAGAGAGAAGGGAAAAGAGACACATCTAATTTACTGTTAGATCAAGTTACATATCAAAAATGATTGGAATGTAGAAAGGCCTGGATTTCTAAAATGTTCTTTTAGCTATGAGCTTTCTACCTCTAGCTCAGAAACACCCATAATGGAGGAGGGAAAGCCACGCTGGGTCTTCTTTTTCTGATCTGCCAGCAACCCCATGATTATTTCCTCCATCAACCCAGGTGAGTGGGCTGGGAGTCACTTACCCTCCTTTAAATTGCCCCATTTGTGTCAAGGTTATTTTGTACAAAATGATAAGTATTACCCATTAATTCTCTTCTATGCCTCCTACATTTTTTTCTCCAAGCCTAGGCTCTTAGAAAGACTTTCTCTTTTTCCTCTGATTCTTTTTTTAAAAAGACCTTTAAAGTGTAGTTACCCTGTGGGATTGTCATGCATTTCTATCCTCTAATCCATGACCCAACAGACAGATAATCAGTATTATTAATAAAAATGAGTTATCATCATTACACTAGAATGAAAAGGATGCCAAATCTTGCATTCCTTGCTAAGTCCAGTTAAACTCTCCTCCTCCTCCATGAAGCATAACATGTTGGCCTCATGCAATATTAAGAACGTTCCTTTCTGTCAATTTGCTGGAACTGTTTGTCTCTGTGCTCTGTACTACCTAGTGCTTAAGAGGAAAATTGTGTAAAAAAAGCCATCTTTTACCAAATTACCAGTAAAACTTTCCAAAGGCAGACACAGCATACCTTCTAGTTCTTTTGTATCCCTTACAACATCGGTGAAATTCTAGACAAAAATCACAGAGCAGAAATTCAATAAACATTTGATTATTATTCCACCTATTTTATAGAACATCAAAACCATTTAATCATTACCCTGACTTGTCAGATACATTCTTCAAGTTAGAAAGCAAAATTAAGATTAGCATCCTGTCTCTAATTTCAATGACTAAAATGATCATAATTCTCACAGATCATAAAGCATATTGACACAAGTGGTGTGTTTGTGTGTGTATGTGTGTGTTCACCTTAAAGAGCCTGTCTTCCAAGAGGCTGTGTATGTGTGCATGTTTCTCTTTCAAGTAGTGCCAAGAGTTGATCCCAGAGCCTCTTATGTGCTAGGCAACTGCTCTACCACTAAGCTGCAATGTCAGCCCCTTTTCTAGTTTTTATTTTGAGACAAGGTCTTGGTAAATTGCACAGGCTGCCTCTGTCCTCGAACATGCAATCCTCCTGCCTCAGCCTCCTGAGTCCCTGAGATTACCACGTGTACCACAGCATGTCATCCCCATGAGCCTCTCTTTCCCTATAACAGTGCTTCTAATGTGATGTCTTAGAACATCTATGAAAATTAAATACATTTTAGTTTTTGTAACTCAGTCTTTGATCTTGTTATTGCATTCAAATTTCTGCTTTTGTCCTGTTTAATTATGAGAATTTAAGAAACAGTTCTCAGATACATTCAAACATTTTTATCATAAGAAGCCATTATAAATCTTGAAATTCAATTTTAATAATTGAAAAGACATTTGTTCCTTATGGGTAGCATTTGCATTTTAAAGCTGGTTAAGGTTGAGGTAGTGTAAAATTTCAAAACTGATTTGAATTGGTCATGAGACAAATTCAATTTTCATTCTAAAAACAATACTGTATTTTGAGAAATCATGCTCCCTTTGGAGAAGCATAAGACTTAGTGATTCATAATGTACAAGTTGCTAAGTTTATTTTGGAGAATAAATACACAGTACACTCAAATATACAGTAAACTTACATTAACGTTTTCATTGCATTTTTAGCACATACGTTTCTATGCAAACACTATCTACCTGATCTTCGTGTATTTATCTCTAGTCAGTATAAACAGAAAGGTACTTTAGAGAGGTATGAAGTACATAGGGTGAGCAAGCAAAAAGGATCTTGTATGATTAACTGGGGAAAAAGGAATCCAATGGTATGGGATGTGATTACACAGCACAGGAAAAGAGAAAAGAAAGGGGTGATTGAGAGGGTCTGCAAAAGGAATTGCTTCCCTGCATAGGGAGACAAAAGAGAACTTGGCTGACATGTATGCCTTAGGTAGACCTGGTTGCCAAAAGCTACTCTATAGACAGGGGTTAAAGTACTGTGGCGTCCAATCCCACCTGATCTCATAAGCTAAGGAGATTAGTACTTAGATGGGAGACCACCTGGGAACACCAGATGCTGTAGGCTTGGGAGAAGGACCCAGTAACCCACTCCCAAAAAACAATCAGCCATTGAAAACCCTATGAATAGCAGAGAAGCACTGACGATAGTGTTTCACCTATTGTACATAGGGTCACTATGAGTCGGACACTGACTCGATGGCACCTAACAACAACAACAATAAAGAGACTGCAGCACTCAAGAAGAAATGGAGATATTGAGGGAAAAGGGTATCTCTCTGACTGCTCCAAAATTCAGATAGCTGGGCAGCTATACATGGAGAAAGTCTAGTCCAAGTTCAAAAATACTACCCTAGAAAAACTGTATCAAAGCTGTTGTGGAAGATAAAGGGATGGGAAGACATATTGCCAAGAATTCCCAATTATGACAGGAATCAACACACTTAATGACTGGCATATTGCCATACAATATTTTGGTTAATTTTACTATCTAATAAAATTTTATTATAATAAACACTTGCCCTGCACTTTGGGTTTCCTCAGGGGTACTCAAGAAAAGAGAACTAATTACAGGAAGAAGTTCATACCACAAATTGATTTAAATGTTACACCTGTTTCTGATACAAGAATGAGGTGATATTTAAATGGAAAGAAAAAATAGTTTCCTGGGAGTTATATTGATCATTAAAGTCATATCTATGAAAGAAGGTTATTATTCTCCTTGATTACTCTAAGTACAAAGTCTTCTTTCTGTCCCTGTCCCTGCTGAACTCATGGCCTTCACCCTCATGCCCTCCCATCTTAGCCTGGGAGGGTGCTTGCATGTCTGCCTCAGATTTCAGCTCATATTCCCTTTGGAGGAATTCCACCAACCAAACCAAAGCAGCCTTTCCACTCCCCCTACCAGTTGTCCTTATGCCAATTGTCTGGCTAGCAGTAACCACTTTCTTATGAATAACCCCCATTATTCATGATTAAGGAGCTCAGCTTGAAGAATAGATGGCTGTGGTGATGTTCTCATCTTTAGAAACCAGATGTTTGTCTCAGATCTTATACTGGAGCTGTAGTTTCCCAGTGCTGATCTATGGATCAGAGTTATATTAACTGCTACAAAGGAGTTGAAGTATTTGTTAAAAAATGAAGGTACTGGGTTTCTACTTGGTAGAGTAGAATGCTCTTCCACACCTGTTTCTCATGTGTCATGTATGTCTCTGACTATTTGTAATCCTTTCCCTGGCCTTAAAAAGAAGGCACCAACAAATCAGAAAATTTTTCTTACCATTTTATCTCCTTTGCTCAGCACTGTGGCACAGAGTAGGCAATCAATAAATATTAGTTAAGTCACTCTGTTAAAATTATCATCTTCACCATCATCATCATCATCATGATCATCATCATCATTATTATAGCAAAGCACTGTAACCAATATGGCATGTAAACGATGATACTTATTCTGATTTTAGTGTCTGTCTCCTTCCTCATTCTTCTTTCTGGCACTAATGACTATGTGACATTGTATTATGTGTTTGTTTGTCTATTATCTGTCTCCTTTTTGCTAAAATACAAGCTTCCTTATCTGTTTGCCTTACTGTAATATACCTATAACCTAGACTAGGTCCTGGCACATAGTAGCAGTTCAGTAAATTATTGTTGAATGAAGCCAGTAGTCCTATCATGCGTCTTCCCTTTCCTCATCTTTTGTGAGCTACACTCATGCAACTTGTTGCTTTGCTGTGTGCCATCAAATTTCCTCTTCTTGACCATGTTGTTGGCACTGTATCTGCCACCTTGGCATGCCAGGTAAGCAAAGGTGTTTGGTATGGCTGATAATAGTCTTTGTCCTGTTCTTCTTCAGTTGCAATATGCAGGTTTCAGTAGTGTTCTATTCAACTATTCAGCTTTGATTTTAATTTCACTCTGCAAAGCCACAAACTGGAGACAGCCATTAATGCCATGACTGTTTCACTATCATTACTCACCTTGAGACACTTGAAGAGAAAAGGAAGAGAGAGGAGGATTTGGCAATAACATACACTTGATCAACTTCAAAAGACACAAAACTATCACCACAACATGCGCTAGGTTATAGATTAATTCCCATTCATGATTCCTGGACACCTCCAATAAATTTTCCCCTATCTGATAACACATCTATTACAAGCCTACTGCAAACTGAGCATCATGGCAGCCTTGGTGGGAGTTGCAAAATTAAATGTCATAAAGATCTTACCTCTATAAGCTTAATATCTAGCAGGAAGGTGAATATTTAGAAAGATAATGGTAACGAAATGCTCTTCCACACCTGTTTCAATCTCACAGTACTCCTTATTTACATCATCAATTCACCTAGTGTCACCCAAGAAAACTCCATCAAATCACTTTTTATAGGTCATCAAATCTAGACTGAACTCTTGCTGCTAGGGATTAACTAGATATGAGGTCAACACATTGTAGCTAAATTTCATAATTCCTAAAACAGTGTATCTCAAAGTGTGGACAAACCCACTTGGAGTACACAAGACCAGGTGAATCAGAATTCCAGAAGTAGACTTGAAAATGTGTAGTTTTTAGTACTCCATAGGTGATTCTTCTGGATACTAATATTTGAGAACCACTGAGATTCATACAGTATGTGAAAGTATTTCCGTATATACTGATATACTGATATAGTGTATCTACTACTGATGTAGTAGTAGAATGGCCTTTCAAACTATTGTAGTTACTCAGCAACCCCACCCTCTCTTAGACTCTTTAGCAGCCCTTATGAAATGTGAGCCTTCTGCAGTCTACACCCCCTCTAACCAATATGGCATGTAAACAGCATTCACCATTATTGTTTCCAATCCTTACCAACTGGGTGCCCAATTGTGAGTTTGTTTTCTAGAGGCCAAGAAAAAGATCACAGATAGATGGCAAGCAAACAAATATTACTGCTATTAGTCATGATTCTCACTCAAAACAACTTGAAACTACCAATGCATAATAAGGTGAGGCAGCACAATGGGTCTCAACTGTATTCACTTAGAATCTCTATGAGTAGAAACCCAGTACCTTCATTTTAAACAAACACTTCAATTCCTTTGTAGCAGTTAATACAACACTGATCCATAGATCAGCACTGGGAAACCACAGCTCTAGTGTAAGATCTGAGACAGATATCTGGTTTCTAAAGATGAGAACATCACCATAGCCATCTATTCTTCAATACAAGCTGAGCTCCTTAATCATGAATAATGAGGATTATTCATTCTAAACCTACAAACAACTAGAAAGTTAACTACACAAATTTTCTACCTCTGACAGATGTGTGATGTTTAGCCCTCTAAGCTGACTCTGAGATGATATTCCAATAATATCACAGATGAACTCAAGCTCAACATGTCTTAATATGATAGTCAGCCCCCAAGTGGTTCTCCAATGACTCTTACTTCCTGATGTTCATGACTATGTGTAGTCCCCTCCCACAGCGAAGAGAGCAGGCCTGTGTAGCTGATAAGACATTGAGAAAGCAACAATGGGGCATCCAAGGCTATGTAATAAAAGGCACTCTTGCATCCACCTTTGTTCCCTTGGATCATTGTTGTAGAGAATCAGCTGCCATGTCTTTAAAATGCTAAAGCTTCTGGAGAAATCCACAGAGTAAGAAACCAAAGCCTTCTATAAATAGCCAGCACCAAACTGCCATTCATTGGAGTGAGCCATTTTGGAAGGGAACCCTCTTGCCCCATCACACCTTAGATAACTGCAGCACTGCTGATATCCTGACACCTCCCTTTTGAGACCTCCATCCAGGACCACCCAGCAAAGTCCCTCCTGATTCCACAGGAATTGTTTACTGTTGTCTGAGTCACCAAGTTTTGCACTGATTTGCTCTGCACCAATAGCTTACACACCTAGTTCAACCCAAGAAAGGCATCAGAGCTCCAAACCCAGGATTCGTCTGCAGCTATAACTGAGCAGGCATCCCACACAAAATTATTTCTTCCTTTTCTCCCTTAATTTGCTCTGTTAAAAAGAAGTTTCACAATGGAGAGGTTTTTATTTTAAAAACCCTTAGTATCAGTCCTACTGTATCAAACAGGATTGGTTTTAAATGAACATCCTTGTACTGCTCTGCCTGCCAGGGGAGTTGTGAGGCTTAATTAATTACAGATCTTTGGATGAAAGGAGCACTGAGCACTAAGAATTATCATCAAACAGGACTAGGGAAAATGAAAGAAAAAAAGAGACATTTTCTCTCTTTGCTTGCTAAATCCATTTCACCTGAGTGTTAGTACAAGCTGAGTCACCTATTGTTTAGAGGATATTCCATGTTTGCTGAGTGCAGAGTGGAAATAAGCCAGCAAAGCAGCAGAATAGGGAGACCCTGTCCTTTAGCTTAAAATAGTCCCCTTTCCCAAAATAAAACCTGTGTTACTCCTCTTTTAGGGACAGCATGGATATCTGGATTATCTGAGCTTTCAAGGAGGAGCAAGGAGATGAAGTAGACATGATGGAGTCCCATTGAGCAGGGCCACCTCCATGTGTGAGCAGGGGCTCCCTGCCCTGTGGCCAGACAACTCCATGGACACAGATGTCTGCTCTGGGCCATATTAAATGGAGGAAATAGATTCTCTGAGCCCTTTTTAATGTTCTAATGTTCTGCTCTTTCCGGACAAAACCCAATAGACTGGAACTGATTTTCCACAGTTGCTAGAGAGGTTGGTAGAGGAGGCCAGGTAACACAATGAGAAAAATCACTAGGTTTTATAGCCAAGACTCCAGAGTTCAAATATGGCTTCCTACTCTCACTAGACAAATGACCTTAGATAACTAAGTTACTTAATTTCCCTGACCCTCTAATTGCTCATTCCAAAATGTAGCTGTTCATAACACTGGCTGGACTCTGAGCCTCAAATGTGTCCCACAGGCCTCCAAAACCCAAAGATAGCATCCAGGAAAGAGGTAAAGGTGGTTCACTGAGCCATAATCCTGGACCTTACATCACCAAAGGTCTTGTCCATCCTCCCAGGTCTTAAGAAAGGTATAGCCTAGGACCTTCTATCATGGTCTCCAAGATTCTATAGGATTTTCTCTTCTATGTATCTTGTCCTTCAAAGTCACAAAATGTGAGCTTGGTAAGGCCCCATCTCTTATATTCTTTCCATTTTCCCATGGACTTCTCAGCAGGCATGCAGAGAGTAGGCATTCCCTCACCAAGGAAGTACAATCAAAAACTTAGATCTGGCTTTTCTTTTATGTTTCTCAGGTCTTTCCAGGGCCTCCAGGTGGCATATCCTGGTTCATCAGAGTCATGTCCATTATTCAGTGAGCCCCAGCACCAGCTAGCAATAGAATATTCCTCTGCATTGTTTCATCCTCTCTCTGCATAAACTTAGCTTAGTTCTTCTTGGGTAGGGGTGGTTAGTGTAGGGAATCATACAAGTATTCCTGGCCCAATGCTTTTGTAACTAGGTATGGATATAATAACAATAAGGACAGTAACAATAATAAATCATCTGTGTGGTATAATGATCAAGAGCAATAATAAGCATGAAAAGATTTATAAGGATTAAATGATGATACCCAGTTTAGTTATCATTGCAGGCCAAGAGAGTTGCTACCATCTGTGACCTAAAAGGCAAAAGTGTCTGCTCCAAAAGAGAGAAAGCAAAAAAGGGGAGGGAAAAAGCAAGCCCAAGTAGGACATCCTTGCCTTCAGCCATACTAGGAGAGGTCTGACCAAGGAGAGGTCTGAGGGTGATCCCAGGACCTGACTTTTTCTTGTTAATTCCATTAGACCTAATCATGCTGATAGCCAGTGCTGCAAAATCTGGAACTTCCTCCAGATCCCAGAGCCATAACCACATTTCTTGTGTGTATGGCAGGGGTTTCTGTATAGGATATGAGAAGAGGAGGAAAGAAAGGGAAGATGAAGACATACAGGTAACACTGACCAGGATTATTTTATTTGTAACATCATGTAAGTTCACTCACCAAGCTTGTCGACCTTTAGTATGTGGGTTTAGAAGGAACTTAAAGATGCTCACTCTACTCTGCACCCTGTGCTAATACAATATACATCCCCAAAGAGCCACCCTGGATGAAGTTGCAGAAAGGCACTAGTCCAGGGCTCCTCCTAACAGCAGCAAGAGCAAGTGCAGGCTGCACAGGTCCAGGATAGATGAAGACTGACAGAAAATATCTGCTCTACCACAAAGTTCTAAGTTCTAGTCTTGGTTCTTTCACTTACTAGCTATCTGACCTTGGACAGGCCACCACTGGAAGTCTCAAACCTGTGAAATGGGAATGTTGATGCCCACCGAGGTACTTGTGAGACTCATTTATAGAAGGATTTTTATATGCTGTAAATTATTTCAAAATGCAAAATGTACTGTTGTTGTTGTTGTTGTTGTTGTTAGGTGCTGTTAAGGTGGGTCCAACTCATAGTGACCCTAATAGGGTTTTCAATGGCTCCTTGTTTTGGGATTGCTTTGGGAGTGGATTGCTATGTCTTTCTCCCATTTGTGACATGCTGGGAATTAGTGCCAGGCCCTCAGAGTGCAAAGCAGCACTCTACCACCTGAGCCATGATGTCTTAAATGACATTAGACCATTTATACACATATATCTCTTCACTAGTTCCTCCCTTATCTCTATTTCTTTTTAGTCCTCTTCCTCACTATCTCTAATACTTATTCTTCCTCTTCTGTCTTTTGTGCCTCTGCTTATGTTTTATGGGGTAGGTTTGACACAGTAAAATCCACATGCATTATCCAACCCCCCTAATAGTCAAGACTAACATGAAATAGTTATTCCTAGTGTGGAAATTTTTAAGATACTTTTTAAGGAAGCATTGATACCTTGATTATAAATTAGGTTTATAGAACAAAGCTTCTCCTACCTGTTGCAATCTCCAAACAAATTGCTCTGACTTCTCCTCTGAACATACTTGAGTAATAGCTATAATGATAATATGGTAAACTATGTATGTATTAGAATCACCAAAAAATAAAGTGAAAAGTGGAGATATCTAAGCACTATCTTCAAGGTTCTGGCATAGGACACAGAAATGTACCCTTTTGGTAACACTTTCCCAGTCCTCAAGGGATTCTGATACTGCTTTAAGAAATCCTGAAGCTGGGAATGTACCTAACAGAAGTCAACCTCTCTCTTTTGCAATTAAATATTTCTCCAAAAGAGATGAGGCTAATGGAGGCCAAAAATAAACTAGATAAAAGCCAGAGAGGCCAGCTTAAAAACTAAATGATTAAAGTTCTGCCAAGAATGATTTATGAACACTGGAAAAACCCTAAATATTCTGTTGTTCACTCAGTGACTGCTTATAGACAGATAATTGGGGTACAAATTGTTGTTGTTGTTGTTGTTGTTGTTAGGTGCCGTCGAGTCGGTATCTGACTCATAGCGACCCTCATAGGGTTTTCAATGGCTGACTGTTTCGGGATTGCCTTGGGAGTGGATTGCCAGGCCCTTCTCCCATTTTTTGCGGTGCTGGGAATTGAACTCGGGACCTCAGAGACTGCAGCGCAGCACTCTACCCACTGAGCCAAATCCCAGCCCCGGGGTACAAATACATATAAGATATTAAGAATAGAAAGGATCAAGAATTATCTAAGATGTGACAAGGTCAAGGCTCCAAATAATAGAATAAAATCAGGGAAGAAGCAGTTTTAGTTTCCCAGTCAAGGAAAACATTCACATACTAAGATCTAAGACATTGTGAAGTGACCTCCTCAAAGAAAACAATGAAACTGTATTTTTCAGGCACTCCTACAGAGAACTTTTGACAATTTCTCATTTTCCTACAGTTATGTATATTCCATGTGCCAGTTATTAATGGATGTTTATAGTTGTTCCTTCTTATTTTGAGTTGTGCCAGATCAGTAAATGGAGGTCCCTGAGGCTTTACTCCATTCCCATCATTAAAATCGATGCTTCTTTGAGGAAGCATCTCTTCCCTAGTCACCCAAGTGCAACCAGAGTGCTCATTGGAGGCATGGCTTGACTGTGTCTTACATATTTTGGATATGTCATCAGGAGGGACCAATCCTGAAGAAAGGCATCATGTTTGGGAGAGTGGTAGGTCAGCAAAGAAAAAGAAGACCTTCAACTAGATGGATTGACACAGTGACTGCAGCAATGTACTTAAACATAAAAAGATCATGTGCCTAGCACAGTGTTAGGTACTGTTTTGTTATGTTGTACATAGGGTCGCTATGAGTCAGACCCAACTCAATGGCACCTAACATAAACACTACAGAGAAAACTAAGTTTGAGTTGGAGGACATGGGTTGAGATATCCGTGTGTCATTTTATACTTTTGACTTTTTAATGTCAGTTTCCTAAAATCCCCCACTGAAGTAAGATAAACACCACCAAAGCTGGACTATCACGTGTTGGCTCTTCAGAGTTTCTTCTGCTACTGCCCTTACACCTTGGCTGGTACTCAGTAATTTCATGCTAATTCTGGACTTACCCAGAGCTGAGAGAGAATTTGTCCTAGTGCCCTTTTGCCACAGCTTGCATCCCTGCAAACATTGATTATTCACAGTGAAAATTAACTATCTAGGTCAGTGGTTCTCAGCACTGACTGCACATTAAATTTACCCAGACACACTTTATTCTGATATGGAGGCCAAGGCCCCCTCCCAGACCAATTAAAATAGACTCTTTGGTGGTGGGGCCCAGACACCCATATTTTTTTATAAAGTCTCCAGGTGATTTTAATCTATGTGCAGGAGAACACTGATCTAGATAATGATTCTTAGCTTGCTATATATTAGAACTTTCTTATAAATATTTAAAAAAAATAATACCAGGCCCCATTCTCATAAATTTAAATATCATCAGTTTGAGATGAGACTCAACTGTCAACTTTCAAAGATCCTTAGGTGATTTTAATGTGTAACCAAGTAAAGAAGAACCCTCCTTATGGGAAGAGCACCAGCATGTCAGATTCTGAACATATCATCTCCCTCTACCTTGCACTTATTTGATTTCCTACTTTCCCCCCAATGCTCACCTACTGTTCCTACTGAAGGTCTTATCTCCATACCTTCACCATCTCCTTAGTCACTCAGGCTTACCCTCCTTAGAGTCATCTTTAACCTTACTTTCACACTAAAGAGCTGGCACAATATGTCATCTACCTATTCATTCCCAAGGCAGTGTGCCTCCCTCTCCCAGTAAGTCAGGAAGTTACTTCCTAACAGATTTTTGCACCCAACCTCTTGTCTACTGTATTAGATTACTTTCAAAAATAGTTTCAACACACACTTGATTTTGGATTGCCTCCCATTTAGAACTGGTTGTGGTGTCTATTTTCCCACCTATGAGTCGAGGTTGGCCTAGTAAGTTGCTACAGTCAACAGAACGCAGAGAAAGTGGTAGATGATGTACCAGCTCCAGCTCTAGACCTCAAGCATCCTTGAACATGTTTCCTTTTTTTCTGCTTCTCTGTGATCACTAAAAGCATATGTCCAGCCTACCCTAAAAACAAGCTGCTGAAGGTGGAGAGAACACATAGAACAAAGCTCAGGCATAAGAGCTAAGGTTGAAAAGATGTGAATCCAGCCAAGATCAGCAAGGCCAAGCAGCCTGCATAGCCTACCTGCAGCAAAGCCTACCTGCAGCTGAGCATGCACACTTGAATGAGCTCTACTGTATCCCTAGACCACATTGAGCCCCATGAGAAATGAAAAACAGATGGTTATTTTAAACCACAGAATTTTGAGGTGGTTTGTTACACAGCAATTGTCAACTTATATATCTGTCTAATCAAAATGATTAACAATTATAATTTACCATTAACAAAAATAAGACATATATACACTCATGTATTTGTGTGTGTGCTGTATAAATTTTCACACTGATATTTTTAAAATCATCCAGATGACCCTCTCACAATTGAGTGCTACTATGCAATCTCAATGCTCATGTTCGCACATATGTCTACAACTACATGGGCTCTACCAGTACCATGTCAACAGTCATGGGCCAGTGAGGAAAGAACAGATGTGTACCCAATATGTAGATGATGCTTTCATGCTAAAAGAAGGCCACTGCACTGCACAATGAGTTGGAATAGGGAAAAGTGAGGGGAAAATTGAGTTAATATTCAGCACAGAGAACATGTGAAACGACAAATTTTAAACAACCTAGAAATTAGTTCTATAGTTGTGTCATTTATGAAGATTATTTTCAAAAATGTTGTGTGAATGGCACAATGTTGGGGAGTGTTACATTCTGCTGTACACAGGGTCCCTATGAGTCAGACCTGATTTAATAGCACCCAACAACAATTTTTACAGATATCACTAATTGGACACAGGAATTAATACTGCTTAATTTAATTTTTTGCTCTTCTCTTATCTATATTATATAAACTTGCTTTAGTTTTAAACTTATGGTAAAACATGAAACTTAATTAATGACAAATTTTATTTTTGTAAATGTTTTATACTCTAATGAGGATAATTAAGCAGACTGAGAAGAGTGCTACAAACATTTCTTAATGGAAAGATCTTAAAAGACCTATTCATCATCAGTGATATTGAAACTCTGCTAAGTTGTTTAATCCTAGTGCTTACACTGTAAAATTGAAACAATGCCCCCAAGTAATGGAGAAGGAAATCGAGAAGAGTTAAGTGACTTGCCCAAGAAGGTATCCCTACAAACTGGTAGAGCTGGGATCCTGGTGCCAGGTCTCTCTCATTCCAAAGATCATTCTCTTCACTTTGCAACTGAAAATGAGTAAGTCCACCTCCTTATTTAAAAATTTTTCTGTAGCTCCCTGTTGTTGTTATGTGTCATTGACTTGGGTCTAACTCATTGCAATCCTATGTACAACAGAATGAATACTACCTGACACTATGCCATGCACATGATCTTTTTTATTTAAACCATTATTGCAGTAGCTCCCGATTGCCTTGAAATTAAATTCTAATTCCTCAGCAAAGCATACAAAGTTCCCTACAAGCTATTAAACTATTTTGTCAACATGTTTCCTATCTGTACTTTTTATCCACACTGTGACATCCAATCCTGTTGTATCTCAGAAGCTGAGCAGGGTCAGGCCTGGTTAGCTCTTAGATAAGAGACCACCTGGGAATACCAGGTGCTGCAGGCTTGGGAGAAAGACCTGGCAGCCCACTCCCTCCTTCAAAACAAACAAACGAAAATCAGCCACTGAGAACCTTATGAATAGCAGAGAAGCACTGACACGGTGGTGGGTAATATTCCATCTGTTATATACAGGGTTACTATGAATCGGTCCCAATTTGGTGACACCTAACAACTATTCTAGCAACTTCATATAGTTCACCTCTCACCATTCATTCCTACATCTTCATGCCAAGAATGTTCTCCTCTTTGATAGAAATCCAACTAAGTCGTTGTGGCACAACTCCAATGCTACCCATGAAGTCTTTCTGATACCCAGACCCCATCAAAGCTCCATACTTATTCCTACATCCAGGCTCTGGGGGAACTGATTTCATTTCATTTCACATTATGGCAACTTCTTTAGTTGCATGTCTCTATCAGATTGGAAATCTGCACCTTAAAAGCAATGACTCTATGATTGCTTTTTATTT
Organism: Pedetes capensis; assembly: GCA_007922755.1. NCBI lineage: Eukaryota > Metazoa > Chordata > Mammalia > Rodentia > Pedetidae > Pedetes > Pedetes capensis. The sequence continues at coordinate 91,647 of VMDO01004179.1, forward strand.
TTGTGTATGGTTGCTTTTTATTTTTGTGAAGAGAGTAAGGTGGACTTTTTTGAGAGTTGTATAAAGATAATATTTGCTCTCTGAAAGTGGACATAAAAAAGAAACTTTAAATCATTGTTATCACTTATGATACTTCCTTTCAATAATATTTTTTAATTTTACAAAACTCAGATAATGCTGTAGACCCATTTACACATTCTGCTTCTTTTTTCATTATTAGATATGACATGTTATCATGTTATTTAATATTTCTCAGAAACTTGATCTTTAACGGTTCTGATACTATCACACGTGGGCTCGATAATTTAATATTTCCTGACCTTTAGGTATCTGAACAATTTCCAGAATTCCTTTTTCCATAAATACTACTATGATGGCATCCCTGTATGTAAGTCTTTTCATCTAATTTTTCTTTTAATAAATTCTTAGAACAGTATGGAGGTGTGCATTTGTGTCTCTTCCTGAACAAAACTTATTCAATTATTTTCCACACAGTTCTGTGAACACTTGAATATATTGCACATAGGCCTATACCTGGCAAAAAAATAGTCACTTGATATTTATTGAGTGAAATAAATAAATAAACAAACAAAAATAAATAGTAAGGTCACCATACAAACTTTTTAGAACCAGTTACAAGGCATATAAAACCTAATTTTATCTAGAGTACTAAGTATAAATGTTACTGTACTTGCCAATGGATAAATACTAGTATGACAGAATTTTGGAGCACAAGTGATGGGTGGAAGTTAGCATTAAAATTATGGCTCTAAATTGCTTATAGCAAGGAGTCTGAAGATGCTGCTTAAATTTCATGAGTAAAAGAGTATATTAGAATCCCAGGGGTAAAACAGCACTAGCAACAAAATCTTTTAAGATTTTATCACTAGAGAATGGGATTCAAGGGAGATAATTTTATTTTTGTGTGGCTTTGTAAACAATTGAGTATTTTTACAATGTATAAATATTGCTTTTTATAAATTTTGGTTTTCTTTTCATATAATTTTAATTTTAAAACTATGAATAAAAACATAATCAATCCTTTCCTTAGAGAGAGAGAGATTAAGTCAAACTGTCTAAGTGTTCAGAGAATCCAATCCTTTCAATTGATGAAGATCAATGACCTCTGAATTCTCTTCCACACAAGACTAAGATTATAAAACAATGCTTTAGTTTCCCTTTCAGTCTTTCCATTAGCCTTCTCTGCCATTCTCTAGTCAAAATTTTACTTCATCAAAAATTCTCCTTTTCAAATTAAAAAAATTAAATAAATTAATGAATATACAAATAAATAGGCATCATAAATATGAGAAAAAAAACAGTCATTTCCCATACTTCAGGGGCTGCAGTTTATTTAGCTCAGTTGGTGGAGCGTAATTCTGCACTCTCTGAGGACCTGAGTTCAATCCTCAACACCACAAAAATGTGAAGACATGGCAATCCACTCCCAAAGCAATCTTGAAACAATCACCCAATGAATCTTAAAGCCATCAGCCATGAAAACCCTGTAGAAGTTGATATGACTCGGACCCCACTTGACGGAACCTAACAGCAATAACACACTTAATATATGAGTACACTGAAAGCCTACCATGTGTCCACCATTTTGGAAGAAACAGAAAAATAGCTTACTGAGTACCTATCATGTAAAAGACCAAGTAATAGTAATCAGGGCCTATAGCCATAGCACTGTGGCATCTGATCCTGTCAGATATCAGAAGCTAAGCAGGGACAGGCCTGGTTAGTACTTAGATAGGAGACTGCCTGGGAACAACAGGTGCTGTAGGCTTGGGAGAAGGACCCAGCAACCCACTCCCCAAAAACAATCTGCTATTGAAAACCCTATGAATAGCAGAGAAGCAGTAACAATATTGTTTCGCCTGTTGTATGTAGGGTCGTTATGAGTCAGATACCAACTCAACGGCACCAAACAACAATAAGAAATAGTAATCAGTGTGTGTGTGTGTGTGGTGGTGGTGGTGGTGGTGGTGGTGGTGGTGGTGTTGCTTAAAGAAACATCAGGGCAGAATTCTAGGAAAAATACACCAATTCTTCCATTTACTAGACCATCATTCTTATGGTAAATTGAGGTGGACCACAAAAACACTTCATCAAAGTCTCAGAAAATGGCATCTGAGACACTATACCAACTCAATTTCTGTTGCTGAGGTGGAGGACATCATCAGATTACCACAAAACTACATCCACAGATTTATACCAAAGATGATAAAGGGTCTTGGACATATTGCAAATGATATGTATGGACTCATTGGAGGGCTGGTTTAGCAAAGCATTTTGCTAATATGTTTTAAACAAATTGATAGGAATGGGCAAGAGAGTGAATAGAGAAGAGCCAGCTCTGGGAGAGAGCTTCAGGGGCAAGTGGATATTGTCAGAGTATGGACAAGAAGAAATTTGGTTCCCAGTCATATAGGCCCCAGACAGCCACCACACTCAAAGCCTTGTTTCCTCTATACTTTATTTAACATGATCATCTGTCCCAAGAGAGGCTGAGATAGTCAGCTGTTGATTATTCTAAAAAGGAAGAGAAGGGCAGGAAGACGCTTTGGTAGATAGTAATATATGCTTATGTTTCAGAGCATATCTATATGATCTCACTCCCCAATTTTCCCTCCAAATAGACTCTTCAATACAACTTGTGACTTTAATAACCCTTACTCAATAAGAGCTCATTCCATCTTCTTTCAAGTTCACTGCTGCACTTCCCAAAGCCTTAGCTCTTTCATTTAACTCATTTGTTTAATGAATTAGTAAGCAAATGACTGTGGCCGAGGTGAACACAGAAGGATCAAATCAATGCCGTATTCCAGATAGATAAGATTGGGACTCCCAAAGCTATTTGGAACAGAAGCAGTAATTGACTCCAGACAATTATTATAAGGAGAAGGCCTTTGAAAAATGACACATGCTGAAGCTATGAGGTCTTATCCTGGGAAAGGTATCTTTTTCCTTAACCTTTGGGAAAAGATTGAATCAGCTGCCACTGAATCACACCATTGTTATCATCATTCCTAAACCAGTGTGTGTTCAAAGCAGTCCCAAATAAACTGACACCCTTAGGATACATTTTAAATTATAAGGTCATTGTCATTAGAACAACAGCCAATGCTAGTAGGGAAAGCACCATTCCAAATAAGAATTATATTTACTTATATTCATTTTCTTTATTCATTTTGCAAAGAGATCAGTAGATATGTAACTATGAAGGTAGAATAAAGGGGGGGAAACAACAAAGCACAAAATTTTCTGTTATTTTTTAATTAGTAAATAAATTAAGACATCTGACAATGGGAGCTAGAGAGAGACAGATGCTTTAATTAGCATATCCTGGTGCACAATCTGAGACAGGAGAAGCAGAGGTCTTTTCTCATTGCAGTTGGTGTCAGTTCATAGTACAATTACTCTTGGTGTCTCATATGTTGAATTCCAATGTCTTCAATAAGAAAAGTAAAGTGGTTGAATTCCCCCATCTGCTTATCAGAGCAAACTCATAAGCAGAGAGTGATGTGGCATCTGGTGATCACCACCCTAGAAGACCATCCTTCTGCCTCTCTCGGCACCTGGTCTCTGCAATAGAGAGGTGGGAAAGGGGGCACTTTGTAGACTGACAGTATCATACTCCAAAGGTACCCATGAACCATCTAGTCATCAAAAGGGACCTTCAGGGTAAGCTAGGCAGAAGACCAAGCAGCTGAGACTCCTTCCTAGAAGAAGAAAGCAAATGACCATGAGCTGAGCACAATGCAACAGGCATTATGCATGGGGCTTTATCTCATTTATTTTGCATGCAAACCTATGGGGAAAGCATTATTCTCTTCATTTTAGTAGGAGGAGATTTAAAGATCACAGGACTGTTAAGTGCAAAGCTGGAGTTGGGAACCCATTCTCCCCATCCCCAGAGCACAGCCCGCTCAATGAAAGAAAAGCTGATCTTACAGCAGGTCTGACCTTACAGACTGCTTAAAGGTTGCTTACAGAGTGGCATATGAGTGCACATTTCCATTATTCTGATTGCTACTTATATTTTTTTAAGTTAAAAATATTAGGAGCTGGGCCCTAACTGTTCTCACACCTTACAGTTATCCCTAACAACTGGGAGAAAACAAACTCAAAAATCTTGACCTATCCATGTATTCTTAAAATAGGTCAGTGTGCTATGGCCATATTTCTCAGTTTCCCTATGTATACCTGGTTCCCTACTTATACTAGGGCTCTATTGTCAGATGGTTAGATGCTGGAAATGGTCCCTCAGGGGAGAGACAAATGTCCCATTACCAGAATTACCTAGACGCAAACTAGGTTAAAGCCTAAGAGAACACCCAAGCAGAATTAGTTACATATTAGCCATGGCAGCAGAATTTTTCATCTGAGGTATCTTTGCAAGAAATGTTCTGTGCTAAGAAAAAGAAGGGAATAAAAGATCATTCAAATGGCTACCAGGACATTCAGAGCATGCCCCCTCTGGGGTGCACTCAAAACCAGCAAAATGGCTCTGGAAAAGATATGCCTGTTTAAATACATCTTTTACTAGAATTATGTTTCTAAACATAAGCACCGAGTGGTTAGTTTTGCAGTATTAACAGCTCACACAGTTACACACACACACACACGCACACACACACAAACCCCACACACACATGCGTGCACTCCAACTCATGAAGGTTGGGCTAGGAAAAATGCTGGTTTGCATTAGAACATCCCATAACACCAGTGTCAGGATCCTGACTGAACCTTGTGATTAGGATTTGAAAATCTATATGTTAGTTTATGGACACTTAAAAATATTTCTTTGAATAACTCTCTCGCAGTGAAAGTGTTTAGACATGTGCCAACAGGTTTGACTTCAGAGATGCTTATCTTCAGTTACAGATGAAGTATAAATAAATATTTGTGGAGAAAGTCAGGGAGTTAGAAAGGGAAAGAGCAGGCGGGCTGGCTAAGAAGTCCCCTGGTAAACTTCCCAGTTATCTTCAGATGCTCACTGGAAGCAAAAAGGAAAAAAAATCCCATTATCACAGACCACCAAGTATATTCTCAGTACATTAGCCATAAACCACCTAATTAATTATCCAAGGGGTTATAATCTTAAGCCCAGACCATGGACCCTTTCCATTACCTTGATCTGTGTGCATTGCCTGCACTCTTTTGATCGATTCTGTCCTCTTCAGTGTCACAAACTCTTGACCAGGAAGTAGCTCCCAGTGGTTCTTATAAATACATATCTGGTGTTTGTTCTGTTTCCTGGTATACAACTCCTACAATCCTTGAAATCTCCAGAGTGAGAGGTGTCTTCTGTATGCTAACGAGATGACTAATGGCTGGGGGGAACTAGTTGACCTCAGGTTGGTGGCTGGTCACCTGAAAGGCCAAGGATGATTAGAAAGTAGGGACTTCGAGCTCCATTCCCAAAACCTCCAGGAAGCAGAGAAGGATTGAAGGTTGAACTGACTACCAATGGCTAATGATGAAATGAATGATGCTTACAAAATGAAGTCTCCCTAAAAACCCAACATATAGCATTTAGGAAGCTTCTAGAATACTGAGCACAATGAGAGTTCCTGGAGAGTGGACCACCTGCGAGTTCCATGCCTCTTCTACCACACCTCAACCTGTGCATCTCTTCCGCCTGGCTGTTCACCTGTTCTCTTTGTAATTCCCTTTGTAACAGCCCTGAGTTCTGTGAGCTGCTCTAGCAAGTTAAAAGAACCTAAACAGGGTTCATAGAAATCCCATTTATAGTTGGTTAATCAGAGGTTTAGGTCACAACCTGGGGCTCGTGACTAGCAGCTGACATAGGGGGAGTCTTATGGGACTGAGCCCTCAACCTGGTAGATAGTGCCAGAATTAAACTGAACTAGAGGACACCCAGCTGGTATCCACTGGAGGATTGCCTGGTGGGGAGAAATCCTGATGCATTTCAATAATCAGGGGTAACAAAACTAGTCTGTATTGTGAGAGTGTAGTAGGAGAAACTGAGTTTGTTTTTCCCTATATCCTTATACTTCCCAAGTCAAAAGTCCCCAGATATCCTTAGCTATTCTGAATCTCACCATCACTGTATTCCCTCATCACCGAGTAACAAACCGATGGTTGCTGGGTCTTTTCATCATCTCCTTGCTCCATACCCACCACAATGCACCACAAACTCTCTGGCAGGTGCTTAAGAAATAATCCTGCAGGGTCTAAGGAGGGACAGAATCCTTTGGGATTCTCCAGCCAGAAATAGCAGAGGGAGGCCCTTCCAGGTTGGAATAAGGAATAAAATGAAAAAGTGATGACATTTAGGGCCCTGAAAACAAACTTTGCATTCACCCAGAATTTTTCTTTTGATCACTTCATACACTAAACATGAACTCATTTGCTCTACCAATATCCCATATGATAGACAGTCAAGCAGGCAGTATCTTCTTCATTTCTAGGAAAGAATGCCCAAGGCACAAAGAGGTTAGGTAACTTGTCCAAGGCCAAATAACTAATCAGCATCCCCTCTCTTTTGATACTCTACTCAGAGTCCATATACTTGTCCAATTATTCACTCTTGCCATTTCAGTATGAATAAGATATAACCAGGTCTCCAGGAGAAACTCCAGTACACTACAAACCTCTACATACACCCATTGAGAAAATGTTGTTGTTGTTAGGTGCTGTCGAGTCTGTATCCAACTCATAGTGACCCTCATAGGGTTTTCAATGGCTGACTGTTTCGGGATTGCCTTGGGAGTGGATTGCCAGGCCCTTCTCCCATTTTTGCGGTGCTGGGAATTGAACTCGGGGCCTCAGAGACTGCAGTGCAGCTCTCTACCAACTGAACTAAATCCCAGCCCCCATTGAGAAAATAGAGGAGTTAAATTTAGGGCACAAGATAGGAGATTTTTGGTGTTGGTGATAGAATCTACATTGACTCTTCCCCCAAACTGAACCATCTTCCAAGTCCCAGGGGAATCGCTGGCCACATTTCAGAACTGAAAGATGTCTTAGACTGCATCTACTCTGAGGCAGGATCCTCTTCTCCAAGCACATATTTCCTGGCACCATGTTTCTTTGAAAACCTTCTCCTTAGATGGCTATAGCATTCCTATGACATTTGGGGAATCCCCTTAGGGTCAAATAGTGAGAAGGAAATATAACAAGGGGCAAGTATATTTTCCTTAATCCTGTTTGGAGGGGAAACATCTCTAGGTTAATAGCTAAGGTTCTCAAGGATTAAAGATGAAACTGAGAATGTTGTTCAGTAGGATTAGGAACTTGCTCCATATGAAAACTTCAAACCATAAAACTGCCTCAGAAGATGTATTCTCCTTTTCCCTTCACTTGGAGAGATAACAATATAAATAGGTACACAGATTCACAGAAGTAGGAAAGATGCAACAGAAGAGGAAATGTGAAGACTATTATTCTACGCAGCTACAGGGGGCTTAGGTAATAATCAGTATAGTACAGACTACCTAAAGTTCTGCACCAAAAATTCTCATTCACTAGTGAAGTCTCCCTTGGGCAGAAATTTGGGGAGGAATGATAAGCACACCTCACATTATCCATCTCTCTGAAGTTGTCTAAGCCTCTCACTTTGTACCTGAAGGTCCTTGTTGAGAGACAATTCCCCATGAATATCTCATATCTCTATATGGTCTGGGTTCCCTGAGCAAAAGTCTATATACTAAGTCTTTTTAAGGGTGTGAACATAAATATCCTTGGAAATTAAATATAGTGTCTCTCTCTAGGACAGAAGGCAGATTTGTTTCCTGACCAAAATAACAAAGGTAGAGAATGTCTCCCTACCTAGAGACATTTCAGAGCAATAAGATCTCCCTCCTCTCCCTGAAGATGATTTGCACCCATTCCAGAATGATGACAGTGATCTCTCTCTTCAGGTGAGAGTATGAGACAGTCACTGGTCACCTTAGATAAGATCAAAGAGTCTCCCCACTTGGAGGGTCCTCTCCTTGACACACCCCATGGCATACACAGTGCCATCTGACTTCATCATGACACCCTTTGGGGACTGGGACTCAGAAGCAAAGCAGGAGATGGCTGTGGTGGTTGCTTTTTATCATAAGTAATGCATGCTTTTGTGTTTGAATGAGGTCTGTGTCTTTTTGTCAGTATGTATACTGGTAATAATGTGTATACATACATACACACATATGTATTTCCATTCATATACTTGTTTGTTGTTGTTTGTGAGGTGCCATTGAGTTGGAACTGACTCATAGCGACCCTATGTACAATAGAACAAAACACTACCCAACACAGTGCCATGCACATGATCTTTTTACATTTGAGCCCAATGTTGCAGCTACCATGTTTCTTCTCATTTTGAGTCATGACACATCAGCAAAATGAAGTTCCAAGGGCTTTACTCCATTCCTGTCATTAAGATTGATTCTGCTTTGAAGAGGTAACTTTTCCCCAGTCATCTTTTGAGTATCTTTCAACCTGGGGAGCTCATTTTCTGGCACTATATCCAACAGTGCCTCTCTGCTATTCATAGGGTTTTCAATGGTTAATTGTCCCGAGAGTGGGCTCCTGGGTCCTTCTCCTTAGTCTGTCTTAGTCTGGAAGTTCAGCTGAAACCTGTCCACCATGAGTGGCCCTGGTGGTATCTGAAATACTGGCAGCATAGCTTTCAGCATAACAGCAACATGCAAGCCCCCACAGCATAAGATGACACATGAGGGGATGCATATACATATACACATTATATATAGGTATATGCATATACACACACACATATACACACCTGTGTGTATAATAATTACACCACAGCAGAATAACTTGTTAGCTTACAAGTAGGTTACAATCTCTGTTCATTCATAGTTTCTGACTTAATAATCCTAATTCTCAGTTCAGTGTTCTAGCCATTGAAAAAAAATACTATCATGTGTTGCCACATCCTGTTTTGCCTCATTCTGTACCACTCAGGGCCCCTGCTCCTGATGAAATAGATGCTCCCTGAGCCAAAGGACCCTGAATCCTCTCAGCTGTTCACAGCCCCACTACCCACCCCTTTCATCACCTGATAACAAACAAGGTAAGGGATATTTGGTCTTCCCAGCATCATCCTATCTCTGTACACACCACACTGTGCTATAAATCCTCCATTAGCACTTATAAAAAGTAGTCCTGGAAAGACTAGGGATGAGAGACAGAGTCTAAGGAATCTAAGGAATAATCCGGTCAGAAACAGCAGAGGGAAGCCCTTCCATGGACTGGGACAAGAAACAGAGCAAGAGGGTGGCGAGATTTATGGCAGCAGTAGAAGGAAAGAAAACGAATGAAAAAGAGATGATAGAAAGGAAGAGAAAGCACTGAAAATGGGGTATGCTCAGAGAAGGCAACATGAAGACAGAAGAACATGATAAAGACAGAACATTAGTAAGGTAGATTCCAAGTGTGAAGTCAAAAACAGTGTCAGCAAAAAGCCCTTCCCAAAATGCTTAGACCATTAAAGGAGAAAACCCTTCATATGCCCATGCTTCTATTAATATCTCCACTTAACATATGAGAGAACTGTGGCCCAGAGAGCTGAGTAAACCTATTATCATGCCTTTTTCAACTGCTCGGACAAGGCTCAGTGAAGCAAACCTGAGCAACTCACTGTGCCTTTATGAGGTTTGTTTTCACTCCCAGATCTTTCAGAGATGCTGTCACACAGAGTCTCTGACTTGAGATTTCCTACAGTAAGGGGGGGGGTGTCACATCCAGAAAGACAACAGTGCTGTTTGCCCTGCAATTGTTTACAAAGGACAGATCACACCAGACACATACACTGTGCCACTGACAGGCTTATGAAAGAGGCAGAACAGACAGGAGCAGTCCAGGAACCCTGTGTGTTTGGATGGTCAGTGAGACGTAATGCCCATCAGGAAATTTTACTTGCAAATTCATTCAAATTGATTAAGAGAATAGACTATGACTCTCCTGAACTAAAAACAGAAAGTTGTAAGAACAGAGAAGAGGAATAATATTCAGAGAGCAAAGCCTGGAAGTCAGAGGCCTCCTGAGGAGCTAGAGAAGCTGAATGAGTCCAGGTTCTGGCAGAGGAGGGGCAGCGTCCCCACTGATGATGGGGAGGGGAGGTTGGCCACAGGGCTCTCAGTCATGCCACACGCTCCCAAGGGCCTTCTCTGCAGAATGGGGACAGTGGTACTAATCGACTTCTTGGAGCTACTGTTTGGAAAAGAATAAAAATGTCCTGAAAGCACTTGGTAAATATGAAGTGCTATACAAATGGCAATAACAATGTCAAATTTTATTTAACATCTTCATTAACGACTCAGAGTGGAGCAGGCAGGCTGTTAATGAAATCTACAGAGAGTCCTAAATTGGGCACTGCTGGCAACACACAGCTTGGACAAGTAAACACCCGAGGGTTGCTGTGAGCAAACCTCTAGGATCGTGGGTTTGGTCCTTCTTCAGCTATCAATCTGCCCTGCTGAAGGGGTCTCCCCAGTGGGGGCCACTGGCGGGGATCACACTGGGCCTTCTCCTCTTTCCTCTTCCCCTCCATGTTTATCCAGGGAACACTGAATTAAAGGGAAAGATGTGAAAGCTCCCAAAGAGGCCACTCAAGGTATGGAAGCATAGAAGGATTGGGCAAGTCTCAGCCTGAGGCTTGGGATGGCACATTAACAGCTAAAGAGAGCAGAGCAGTTACAGAATTGGGTCTCTCTAGGAAGAGGTTTCTGCTCCTCTGATGGCATGAGCTCATAGGTGTGCATTCTAAGATAATATAAATTCCTTGGACTTCTGTCCTCAAAGAGAACAAGAACATGATTCTAACCCCACAACTGGACTTGTATTAACACCAAGATATCAAAAATCAGACTTGTAAGCCCATGGCAATGGCCCGAAGGCAACCCAAACAAACCTCTGGCAAAACCCAACTTCCTTCCATGGCCTACCAGGCTTTTCATGGCCCAGTTCCTGCTACCTTCCCATCTAACCTCTCACCACTCACCGATGTCACTGGAGCCATGCACAGCCACAGCCAGCACTGTGACCCTAATGTACATGCTGTTTCCTTGCCAGGAATGTCATTCTCTTCCCCCTTTGCCTGGGTTAATTCCACTTATCTGTGTGTCTCAGCTCTCCAACAAATACTCTGGGTGCTCATCTTCCATGCACCCACTTAACCTTATGCTTTCTCATCATCAATCCCAATTGTCAACTGCCTTTTCTGTACCAAGTGCTGTGGAGAGGCCATGACATTAAACAAGACAGACACTAACCTTACCTTACAGGAGAGTCCTCAAACCCAGCTATACATTACAATCACCTCATGAGCTTCTTAGAATTGCCTTTACTCAACCAATTTAATTGATCTGATAATGAATATATTTTAAAACAGTGGTTCTCAACAACAGCAGCCTTTTGGAATTTCCTCAGAAGATTCATAAAAGATTGATACTTTGTTTCCACTATAGGCCAATTCAATCAAAATGTCTAGGATTGGGGAATGAACACAAGTATTCTTTTCAATTCTCAGGAAAGTCTAGAATATGGCAAAGATTGAGCACCAGTGGTCTAAAGGGAAGAACAGGCATTAACTACCGTCATACTGCTTCTAATAGCTGAACTTACCTTTATCCCTGTTGTTGTTGTTATTGCTGTTGTTAGGTGCCCTCGAGTCGTGTCTGACTCATAGCGACCCTCTTGGGGTTTTCAATGGCTGATTGTTTCGGGATTGCCTTGGGATGGATTGCCACATCCTTCTCCCATATTTTGTGTTACTGGGAATCGAACCCAGAACCACAGAGACTGCAGAGCAGTACTCTACCAACTGAGCCAAATTCCAGACCTACTTTACCCCTACTAGCCTACAAATTCCTTAAAAGCAAAGATTTTTACCTATGTTTCCAGTATCTGGCACTGGGCCTGTCATGCAGTAGATTCTTACCTAATATTTCCTAAAAGAAGACAAGAAGAGAGGATAAGCTCTTACCTGGATCCAGTAATGTATATATTGGTTTATTGTGCTGTTTTAACAAAATGCCACAAAATCTGTGGCTTAAACATTGGAAGATCATTGTCTCACAGTTCTGGAGGTTATAAGTCCAAGATCGAGTTGTCACCAGGGTTGCTTCCTTCTGGGGGCTTTAAGGGAGATTCCCTTTTAAGCCCCTTTTCCAGCTTCTGGTGGTCTACTGGCAAACTTTGGCTTGTAGATATACCCCTCTAATCTCTATCTATAGGCACACATTGCATTCTCATTGTGTCTCCATCTCTGCGCCCAAAGGACACACTCATATTGGATTAAGACTCACCCTAATGACCTCATCTTAACTTGATCATCTGGAAAGATGTGACCTCTTCCAAATAAGATGAGATTCACATTTCAGGACTGCAATATCATTTGAGAGGCCACAACTCACAATTTCTTATGCTAGAAGAAGGAAAGAAGAAAGAACAATTACCTTTGTTGAGTGGGATGTGCTCCTATGCTGGATCATAACTCTCTGTTCTAACCTAACTCCAACCAGAACTTCTTCCAGCGGTTCTTGACTAAGTAAAAAGCCATAGAGTAGGCCTAGTCTTTTTCAAAATGGTAAATCAGCAAATATTATCCACCCTGTCTCCTCCCAAGGCATTTATCCTATACTCCAGTCCTTAATTGGTCCTAAGGTAGCTAGTTGGCTATTGCATCTGAATAGGGAAAAAGAAACTTCCATATAAGATATTTTATGATTTCATTTATGGTATTGTCCTCTTGGAGATATTGCAAATCAAATTACTCTTTTTAAATAAACACTAGCAATAAAGAATAAATCCCTAGGGGTGAAAATGTAGATGTTATGACAGTAGATGTCAGGAGAAATGGTGGAGGGTACAGAAGAACTCCTGGGTGATGTCCCCCTTATCTGGCCCACCCTCTTCATCTGAAAATATGGGTCCTTATTGGACTTGGCCCATTGAAGGCTTATTCTAGGTCACCGTAGGAATGAAAAATGCTTTTAAAAATGTAACTTCTACTCTACATTCTATGCTAACTCCGTCAATAGATAGTTGTCGTATTTTGTGAAGTAGCTGCCTATTTTTAGAGAACACTCAGAACTTGACCTATGCACATTACATAAGGTAAATCCTGACTGGAGGTTGCATCCAGCTGAAAGTTTCTCTAGATCCCATTTCAGTGACAACCAAGGCTGGATCTGACTCCACCCTTGGTCTTGCTCCTGATGCCACTCATTACAAAGCCCACTGACTGCAGCGTCCACTGCACCTGCCAAATTGAGGCAGTCACCTAAATTGAACCCAGTTGGTAAGAACACTTCTTTTATGTGTTTTCCAGGGACCATCATTTAATTAAACAAGCTTTCAATGCTTCAATTGTTCTCACCAAGACTTTCAGCCATTCTGTAATGCTGTTACTTATGACTGATAGCTGTCATGAAAGATGATGATGAAAGAGAAATAAAAGATCCTGCACATTTTTCTCATAGCAAGGAAAAAGCATTAACTGAGTGTCCTAAGGCATGGATTCTTGGCCCAGATCTGTCGCCAGCTGCACGTTGTTGGGAAAACCAGCTCCCTTCATCTCATCCTCAGCATTCTCAGATGTTTAATGGGGATAACAATAGCCACATAGTTTCCTAGGCAACTTAAAGACATTGAGTGACTCAGTGATTTAAACAGCCATATCAAATAATACTATTGTATTCCTACTTTAAGTATGAGAAGATCAAAGCACAGAGAAGTAGCTTGCCCGTGTTCACACTACTAGTGACTGGTCAACTGAGATTTGAACCACGCAGCCTAGCTTCAACATCTCAAAGTCTCATCCTGAGGATGTGATCCATAGTTTGCTCAATTCCATTATTTCCTAGAGTTGATGGGGAAAATGTTCAAAGGACAATACTGCATGAGTTTAAAGAAAAATGTCTGGCTGAGGTAACGTACAGTCCTATTTTAATGCCTGCAAGATAAGGCTGGTCTGTGGCATGGTTAGAGTAAGTAATAAGATTCTCTGATCTAAAAATACTTTTTCTATCTAGATGCTTCTGTGCACAAAATGCTGCCATATTTGGGCTTAACACTGTCCTCTACTTGTGTAGTCAGGACTCTTAAAACACTAATGCCCATCAGAAGAAGAAGATAGCACTAGGTCTCACGTGTCACAGCATGAGTTAATTTATTCCAGTCTTTCTTTGGGAAAATCATGTCTGTATGAAGTGGCTATCTATAAACAAAAAGAGTACAGAAGGAAGTAAAATATCCTAAACTTTGCATATTTCAACACCTTGGCATGAGCCATCCTGATTCTGAGCCCATTGTTTTTGCTTCTTATTTTAATCACCATAGAAGGGGAGGTAGGGCACTGAACAAAACTAAATTTATAGAGCACACACCAAGTGTTATGCACTGTGCAGTGTCATTTCTCCAGAATAGGTGCCTGTGATCTTCACAATAATACTGAAATGTAAGTATTCTCATCTTTTGTGCTCACCACCGACTATTTGGTTTTAGCTATTTGTTGTTGTTTGTGTTTTTGTTAGTTTGATTTTTTTATGTATAAAGGGAGGTCAGAGATGTAAGTAATTTTCCAATGTCCCATAAGTTGTAATTCTGTAATGCCACCCCCTCCTGCATCCGTGAATCGCCAGGTCTCAGACAGCCCCAAGGCTCCATGGGCAGGTGGAAGAGGTAGCAGGAGAGATGCCATATAAACCAGCCAATGAAAGAACCAGAAACTCAACCCCAGTTCTTCCTCCTCTCTGTACTCATCCCTGTTCTAATGCAAAACCCCAAAGGAGTGGAAGCAAGGTAATCAAGGCCCCAAGACTATGCACACATGTGTTCACACACTCACACTCCACATCAAACTCTGACATCTGAAGCACACAGACAGGGCTGCCAGCTGCTCCACGGTGTGGCTGAAAGGAAAGTTATTTACAGCAAGGTCTGGCCTCTCGTACCACCATGTAATTCCAGGCAATTGCACTTTCAAATAGCTCTTTTTGGAGAAAATCAACAGTGGTTTTGCTTTCAATCTACTGGAAAATGAAGTCCTGTGAATGTGTTACATAAGTCCACAGCAGGCAGAATAAGGAGCTCAGGGCCCCCAATTCTTCTAGGAATGGTGAAGCTCTGATCCCCAGTTCCTTCCACCTGCCCCAGCCTACTAGGCCTATGTGTGCCAATGGTTTTGTGGAATCAACCAAGGCTCCAGTGGTGGAGCAAAATGTGAGTGAAGCCTGATGAAATTATCAGCTGGGGCTTTAGGAGAGGATGGGGATCAGACAGTGACAGAGTGCCTTGTCAAGGGAGAAGACCAGCGGTCAGCACCTGTTTTACTCAGTGTCAGTCCAATCTAATACAATTTAGCAACAGCCAGCAATACACACAGCTACGCAAACACCTCTGATACCTGTGCCACCATACTTTCTATTTTTACTTTTTAATGTTCTTTTTTCCATTTTGATAGATTTTTTTTCAGTGTTTGTTTTTTATCCCTTTTTAACTTTAATAAAATAATTCCTGATGAGCTTCCTTGAATGCTTCACATTCCCCTCTGTGGTCCCATGACAAATGCTGACTGATGCACACATTAGAGGTTTGATGGCAACTGAGTGTGCTGGACAGATAACCAATGGCTTGCTAGATTATGGAAAACTGTAGTAATGGGGATCTACACTAAGAATCAGCTGTTAATTTTAGCCACATATACCATTACTGACAATAAGACCTTGGGAATATCACATCTTCCTTTTTGAGGCCTATTTTCATCATCTATAGTGAGACATAGAATAGTCAAGTACATTAGGTGACCAATGTATTCTTGTATTTTTTTTTTAGAAAATCACTATCTTTTGTGTATGAATTTTATCATCTGTGCAAGGGGCATATTAATATCTACGCCCCCAAACTTCCCATAGCTATTGTGAGGGTCAAATTAAATGGTGCATGCAAGACAGCTTAAATGACTAAAGGGAACTATAAAAGTTTTTGCCACTGGGGTTAAAAAAAAAGGAAATATACCTGCACTACACACCTCAGCGATATTTTGTGAAAATGCAAGAAGATAATAAATAGCATTATAAATAAAATAAAGCACCACATAAGAGATGAGGAAGAGACACAGAGAGAGGTGCTGTTCCTGCAATTCAGACAAGAAATAGAGAATAATGAGGGAGTGCAGAGGGAATGGGGAATAAAAGAAAACACAAAATAAAATGATTTTTTTCCTTTACTTCCTTTGTCCAAAAGGATACTGATCGCTCACTCTCTATGAATCCAGACAGGAGCCAGCTGTGGTGGTGCACACCTATAATCCCAGTGACTTGGGAGGCAGAAGGAGGAGGATTGCAAGTTTGAGACCAGAGGCAGTCTGCATCATTTAGCAAGATGCTGTCTCAAAAAGTAAAAAAGTGGGCTGAGGGTGCAGCTCAGTGGTACAGCACTTGTGGCGCATGCAAGGGCAAGGCCCTGGGTTCAATCCTCAGTACTGCAAAAATAAAAACATCAAATAAAAATGTAAAAGAATGCAGATGGGAGAGTCCAATGCAGTGAGTATGGTTTGGTTCTGAGACACCTCTATCTCATCTCAGCAGGAATCTTCTCAAAAGTGGAAGTCCAATGAGGGTACTCTCACACTGACTTGGGTCAGTTTTATATTTATACCTCATGATGAAGTAAAGTAGAAGGGGGACAGGGGAGGAAATAAGGAGGAGGCAGCTTTGAACCACATAAAATGCAGAGGAGTGCCATGCATCAGTATACCCATACTAATTTAGGGGATCCCCAGGAACAAAGAAGCCAGACCAAGGAATTAGTGGCAGTGTGCCACCTGCTGGCAGGCCCACATATTGCACAGTTCCCTGAATTCTAACCTTTATTTCAGTCTGGATTTTATAACGTATCTTCCAGGGGGCTAGGATTTAGCTCAGTTGGTAGAGTGCTGCTCTGCAGTCTCTGAGGTCTCAGGTTTAATTCCCAGAACCACAAAAATAGGAGAAGGACTTGGCAATACAGGCAATCCTGTAAAGAGCCATTCAAAACCCTATTAGGGTCACTACGAGTCAGACATGACTTGGTAGCACCTAACAATAACCACATGCCTTCCAAATAAACACACTGTTCCCATAGCATCTCCAAGACAAAAACCAGGCTAGGAAAAACTACCAAAATGATCTTCTTCGGCTCCCATTTCCTTATTCGAAAAAGAAAAAGCTGTCCAACTTTGTCTCCACACTCCCATTTGGCTATCCAAACCCAAAGCTCTTAACCCATATATAAGTACCCATGACTACTGGGGCACTTCCTCCAGCCATACTTGTATTATGAATAAGACCTAAGAGAATAACAATGGTATACATCCTACATGCCCATTTAAACAGGTGTTAGGCAATTGTGGTGTGTTAGGCACTGTGCTAGATACGATCCCAACTTCTAGGAAAGTAGAAATATACTAAAATACATACAGTATCATAGAATAATGGGGCCTGGGTTTAGTTCAATTGGTAGAGTGCCTCTCTCTACATTGAGGCCCCAACTAAAATCTCCAGCACTGTAAAAATCGGAGAACAACCTGGCAATCCTCTTCTGAAACAATCTCAAAACATTGTGCCACTGAAAACCCTTTGAATAGCAGAGAAACACTGACATAATTCTGGACATGGCACAGTAAAGTATTCCATTCTGTTGTGCATAGGGTTGCTATGAGTTGAATCTGATTTGACACTACCTAGCAACATCATCACAGAACAAGGTGATAATAAGGTGAATGGTAAAGACAATAGATTTGCTAGATGTTCTAGAAAGGAAAAACATCTATGAATGTGGTAGTCAAAGAAGATGGTGTTGGAAATTTTAAAAGATAACATTTTTAACAGGAAGAGATGAAGGAGAAGATGCACCTAGTAAAAGGAGTAGAATGTACAAATGCACCAAATGGGGAAAAGATCTACTCATAGGATACTTTGACAGAGCATGGAAGAGAATAATAATGACAAATACTGTTTATACAATTTTGTAAAGTATCTTTCAAAAGTTGTCTTTTCAATCACCCTGTATGGAAGGTGTTATTGCTATGAGTCCATTCTATGTATGAAGAAAGTGAGGTAATCAGAAGTTAAACTACTTGCTTTATCAAAATTTCCTAAGTAGGAAAAATGAACTTAAGCCTAAAGATTCTATCTTCATGTCCTAGAATACAGCAAGCATAGTTAATTCAAAAAGGGAGATCATAACCAATCTGTGAAGGACACAGAACACTAAGCTAAAGAAGCAGTCTAATGGTGTGTCTACAGGCCTTGTAACAGAAAAGTGGGGTTTCCCTTTAAGGCCGGGGAGGTAAGGAGATATGATCTTCTTTGTCTTCTCTCTGCCTAGACAAGGGCTGACCTCTCACTGGTCATCATCTTTCTTCTTCTTAAAGACACACTAAGCTATCCAGCCATACAGGCACTTGCAAGCAATACATAGAAAAGTTATTTCTTTTTCCCCAAGTGCACTTATCTGTTTGTTTGATTTCCTGCTCACTACATTATATGTTATTAGGCCTTAGGGTGCCTCAGTGAATTAAAATGATACAGTCAAAATGTATGATTAAAAGACTGAGAGGCAATAATAGCAGCATAATCATATTATGCATTCATATCCCACTTTAGCATCTGTTATCTCATTTACTCATACAGAAATCAGCAGCACTCTGGGATAGGAATGACAGAATGGATCAACACAATTTTACCAATGGGGACATTGAAACAGAGAGGTTAGGCAGTTTGCCTGGGGCCACAGAGCAAGTGACTGGAACTGCATCTACATTTCCTAACTCCCAAACCAGCCTTGTTTTCACAGTAGTTTGGTCTTTCAGCTCAAACAGGCTATGGAGATGAGAGGGACCATGCGATACCATCTGCTTCCTCATCCCAGGAGCTCAAGTTCAGAACCATGGACAGAGGACCCCAGGCACACCATTCTTTTGGGATTTGGGGGTCTCACCCAGACCCAAACCGGTTGGAACTCACAATCCTCCTGCTTCTGATCCCTCACTGCTGGGATTACAGGCATGCACCGCCACACCAGGTACCATACCATTTTTTAAGTGGTATTCAGCATTATTTTCCAAAGTGAAGCTCAAAAATTGAATTCTATAATGTTGAATCATATTGTGTACCCTAAGAACTCTGCATGTTGTTGTTGTTAGGTGCCGTTGAGTCGGTATCTGACTCATAGTGACCCTCATAGGGTTTCCAATGGCTGACTATTTTGGGATTGCCCTGGGAGTGGATTGCCAGATCCTTCTCCCATTTTTGTGGTGCTGGGAATTGAACTCGGGACCTCAGAGACTGCAGCGCAGCACTCCACCAACTGAACTAAATCCCAGCCCACCCAGAAATAATAGCAATAAAATTCAGTTTGAAATAAGTTGTGACTGGAACAGTCACTTTCATCCTTCTCATCTAGGTTGAGGCAAATGAAAACTAATGGAAAAAGCTACTTGTTCTTCACCAGATAAAGTCAGGAATGACTTAATGATCCTGGTATCTGTCTTGAAATACAAATGCCAGGCTGTCTCCAATTAGCCAACTTTGTTTTCTCCTTTCACATTCCAGGATATTATGATGACTCCAAAAATATTAAATGTGAAAATAACAGCAACATGAACTACTGTCTACCAACTTTTTGCTTTATGCTAGGCTTGGTACCTAAGTGCTTTGTCATCATTTGATCCTTTCAGTGGCCAGTATGAACTATATGAAACATAGAGAGGATGTAAGGAAAGCATTTGGAGAAGTAATGGTGCTATATTGAAAAGATATATTGACCCTGGGGTCACTTTGCCCTGCTTCTCACTAGCTACATGATCTTGAAGCACTTAACCACTCTGGGTCTCAGTCTCTGCCCTTATAAAACTGAAGAATCATACTTTCTTTATTGGGTTGTTCAAAACACCACAAGTAAGGTAAATAAAACCCAGAGTACAATGAAAGTAAAGAGTGGATCTTCAGTGATCACTATTTTCTAACATCCTCCCATCTAGCATGTGTGTCTCTGGCCTCCTGTCAGCCTCCTTCCTCAGGCTCCACTACCCAATTCATTAACTTGGTTGTTGTTGTTAGGTACTGTTGAGTTGGGTTCCACTCATAGTGACCCTATGTACAACAGAATGAAACACTCCCTAACGCTGTGCCATGCCTGACACTATCTCGGTGCTTCTCTACTATTCACAGAGTTTTCACTGGCTGTTTGTTTCAGGAGTGGGTTGCCAAGTCCTTCTCCCAAGCTTATAGCAGCCAGTGTTCACAGGCAGTCTCCCATCCAAGACTAACCAGGCCCAACCCTGCTTGACTTCCAAGATCAGACGAGATCAGATGCCAGAGTGGTATGGCCATTTACCTGGTATCAAGATCAAAATAAAATTTGGGAGAGGAGGGAATAGGTCAAGTAAGAATTGGCTCACAAATATGTGATAACAGGAGTCATGCTGAATTTTAAAAAATTATAGTGCTTCCAGTGGCTGTGTCAGAAGTGTATAGAAGGACTGGTTATGACTGCTTGATGGTTTTAGGCAAAGTCAGTTGTGTATATTGTTAAGATTGCTCTGCATAGCCACAGGCCAGCAATGGGCATGAGAAATACTAGGAGACTGTGAGTCAATGAACATCTTCTAGCCTTGCCTCCCACCCACATCATTTTCAGGGACGTTTCACATACATATCCCTACACCAATAGGCAAGGGGCTAAGGGTGGGCAGGCTTTTCAACAAGAACCACAGACATGACTTCCAATGTTTACCTGTCTCTGCAAATACAGCTCCTTTTCATTTACCCTTCCTAATGTGAATTTGGGGGCTGGGATTTAGCTAAATTGGTAGAGTGCCACTCTGCAGTCTCTGAGGTCCCAGGTTTGATTCCCAGCACCACAAATATGGGAGAAGGATGTGGCAATCCACTCCTGAGGCAGCACCATAAAAATGGGAGAAGGATGTGGCAATCCACTCCTGAGGCAATCCTGAAACAATCAGCCATTGAAAACTCTATGAGGGCTTCTGTGAGTCAGACATGATTCGAGGGCATCTAACAACAACAACAAATGTGAATTTTAGAATCTCTTGTCCCATTGAGAAAATACCAGAAAACAAAAAACCCAATATGATGCAGGAAGAACATCTCTACAGAAACATGAATCTAAAAGAACTTGGTTATTGTATTTATACTTCATTTAGCTCCCATGCATTGATCATCATGAAGAATGGCTGTCCTCCTCCATCATGGAGTTCACAGTATGGTGAAGGACTTGCTGCTCAATGACACTAAAGCCTGGTAAATGCTTTAGTGAAAACATGCCCAAGGCACTGTGAAAAACAGAGCACATGAAGGGAGGCATAATGATAATCACCCTGCTCATGGCCAGTGAGGAACATCTCTGGGTGCACTGAATATAAACACATAGCCACCAAAGCTCATTATGCATTTGCTGAAATCATGCTTGTTCTGTCTCATAAGACTCTCTGCTTCCTTTCACTTCAGTTGCCCTCTATCTACATTAAAACAGACAGACACACACACACACACACACACACACACATACACACGATGTGTTTATATTTGAAACTATGGCTAGACATCTTGTTTAACCTTTTTGTTGTACACTGAGTCCAAGAAAGATAATGACTTCTCCTAGGTTGCAAAGCTGGTGGATCAAAAACTAGGACACGGGTCTTCCAACAACAAGGCAGGAAAACCTACTATGATACAAGTGTTTTCCTATTCCACGTGCAGCTCCTCAGCCTCCTTGTTGAGTTTATGATTGTGTCTCCTTTGTAACTCTATTTTCCCACAAGTCCCTCCATTGCTCTGCAAAGCCTAACAAGTTTAATTCAAAGAAAACTGATACTATATTCTCTACCTTTAGTCCAATTATACTTACTTCAACTAAAAATCTGCATTGTATTAATGTCTTGGATGGCCCTACTCAAATCCTCCTTCAAATAATAAGAGACACCAGGTCCATAAACAGCAGGACCAATGGGAAACTCCTTGGGTCCTGCTTTACATTACCAGCCAGGTTCTATTCAAACCCCTCCATGATTGGGAGGAAACTAGCAATCTGGAACTATAGATTGTGGGTTTTGGCAACTGGGAGTGATAACGAGGCTCCTCTTTCTTGACTAATCCTTACACGTTGGCTCCCTGTGGACTGCATTTTCCCCAGGACTACAGAGAATCATCACATTGGAATAGAAAAAGACAGGAGCCAGGCAACCTCGGCCTGTAACCTATAGCAAGTAGAATTCTCTAGATCTGTTTTGTCTTCTATAAAACAGGAAAAATAGCACAACCAATCTCATTGTGTTGTGAGAATAAAATAAATCAAATATGCAGAGTGTGGCTTCTGTTGTTTTGTTGTTGTTAGGTGCTGTCAAGTTGGGTCATAGTGACCTTCATAGGGTTTTCAATGGCTGATTGTTTCAGGATTGCTTTGGGAATGTATTGCTACATCCTTCTGTTCCTTCCTGTTTTTGTGGTGCTGGAGGTAGAACCTTGGTCCCCAGAGAGTTTGGAGTAGCACTCTACCCACTGAGCTAAACCCCAGCCCCATGGCTTATATTAGGGAGCCTAATAAATATTGGGGCTGGGATTTAGCTCAGTTGGTAGAGCACTGCTCTGCAGTCTCTGAGGTCCTGAGTTTGATTCTCAGCACTGCAGAAATGGGAGGACATGGCAATCCACTCTCGAGGCAATCCAGAAACAATCAGGCATTAATAATCCTATAAGGGCCACTATGAGTTGGACACAACTTAATGGCACCTAACAACAACAACAACAACAATTATCAGTTTACTCTCCTTCCCATTAATGGAAGAAAATGTACATCTTTATTTTATTTAAGCCCTAACATTGATTTGGTGTAAAATCTGAATATCTCATTTCCTTTCTTCAAGTCCTTGGTCTCCCCTTTGCAAAAAGATCATTATTACTAGAGAATGATGTTACCAACCTACTAACTGTTCCCTGAATAAAAGTGTGGTATACAATTGAAGCATAACTTTTTAAAGTAGAATGAATCATGTGTGTATAAGAGGGAGAAAATAAAGAGTGACTCAATGCCCACTATGTACCAGGCACTATAAGCACATTATTTCACATAATCTTTGTAACACCCCCTGGGGAAGGGTATTTGTTATTCCCCCACTTTACCCATGTGGATTGGCAAGGTTAAATTTAACTCAAGCCAATATAGAGATGAGTGGCAGGGTTGCATATGATCCTATGTGTGTCAGACTCTGAAACCCACTCTCTATTGACAGACAATTTTACTCTCTTGGGGAGAGGTGCCTCATCTGAGGAGCCAAATCATCCACAGGCATTCCTGAGAAGAGAACACACAAACATAAATCATGTTGAGTACGGTTAGCTTTCCTGTGCTCTCCCAGGGACCTTCTTTTCCTTGGGATTTTAAATGATCAGGTGATGGATTTATGCCAGTGACCACCAGAGGGGGATAACAGCTGGGAGAGTGCAGAGCATAGGTATACGCATGCGTACACACACACACACACACACACACACACACACACACACACACTCACATGGGTCCCTGGTAGCCTACTCAAACAATAATAGAGGATTAATACGGAGAGATACCATTGAAAATGAAGACCATTGAATAAATAGGATTTCCTTACAGCTTTTCAGCTACTGCCAACCGTGCTGATTTTGAGCTCACCTTGGGGAAACAAAGAAAACCAGAGATATCCCTGACTCAGGCAAAAGACATACCCGTTTAGAAGAAAAAAATTTTTAAGAAAATTTGGTCCACTAAGTTTTATAATCAAAATATTTTACATACAACTGTGTACTTGGTATCTTGTGTGACTTATGTGGTCTCAACACAAGACTTTTAATACCACTGAGTGTCCGTTTCCTCCAATGCAAAATGCAGATCCCAATATCTACTTCACAGGGTTATGGTAAAGACGAAATACACTGAGGGAAGGCAAAGTTCTCTGTGAACTGTAAAGGCCATGCAAATGTCAGTTGTTCTTATTGGTATTATGATTATTTATTCAGAATTGATGCTCCCAGTACAAGGCTTGTTCTGGACAGCACAGAGCCTGGTAAGGAGGAACAAGCCTTGGATTACATGAAATAGGAACAGGAGGCAGGATAGTGATAAATACCCATCTGGAAGGAAGGGACTACATTTCTGAGGCTGACAGTTTTGTGTTCTTCCTGACGCTCTCATCTTCACTTTCAGAGAAGGAGGACCACCAGCTTGTTATTAGTTTCTTAGGCTGTTGTCATAAATCATCACAAGCTAGATAGCTTAAAATAACAGAAATCTATTTTTTCCACAGTTCCAGAGCCCAAAAGTCTAAAATCAAGGTGTTGAAAAGGGCCACCGTCCCTATGAAGGCTCTTGGGGAGAACCCCTTCTTGTCTCTTCCAGGTTCTGGCAGGTGCTGGAATGTCTTGGCTTGCGACCACATCATTCTTATTTCTCTTCCCATCTTCACATCACTTTCTCCTCTTCTGTTGCCAAAGCCTTTTTTTCCAACAAAGTAACATTCACAGGTCCCAGAAATTAGATGGTGACATATCTTTTGGAAGGCCACCATTTGACCAACTGTAACAAATTCAAAGCCCTGAAATAATCTGGACTGGGTGATGCTGTTTTGTGAGAGGCACAGAATGAAATGCTCACGCTGACCTGAAGATGTAAGACCCAGGTAACCAGCAGCACAGAAAGCGAAGTCAGTTCTGCCTGCTGTGGGCAGTGGCAGGGCTTCCTGGAGGGGGGTGACATTTGAATTGAGCCTTGAAGAATGGATTTTGACAAGGACTAGTAGAAGAAGAAGAAAACAGAAGGAAATTCTAGTGTAGGGAATATGGAAAATAAACACAGAGGTTAAAAGGAGGTATTTGAAGAAAACAGAGGAAAAAGAAGGATGAGATGAAGGGAAGCATATCTGGAGGAGAGACTGAGGCGGAAGTGCCTGTCCATGTCCCAGGACAAAGCAGAAAGAAAGCTGGAAATGAACTGCAGCCCGGGCCCAATTCCACTCCAGCTCCAACTTGCTTCCCTGTCTGCACTGGGAGCCTGCACATGCTCACTCCCTGCTCCAGTGGCCTAAAGAAACAGCTGTTCTGCTTTCCCAAATAATTCCTAAAACAGAAGCCCTTCCCTACTTCATTCTGTACCTGTCTGGGATGCAGAGAGGTGCTACCTCAAAGGTGGGAGCTGGCAGACTGCAGACAGACAGACGAATACCTGCCACAGCAGAAATACAGCAACCCCAGCCCATTCCCTGCGCCTCGGGACACAGACAGTTGGACCCAGTTAATTGAAACAGAAGCTTCAGGCAATAGGAATTTATCCAGACACCAAAAAATAGCAGGAGGATGCTACCAGCATGCAAATGGATGCACTGAGGGCCCTTTAAGACAACCATGCAGCTTGGGCAACACAGGTGCAGTGGGCAATCACCCCAGCACCCCCACCCCAGGCCCTTCCTCACATCCTCCAGGCCTGATTTGTGCTAATAAAAGCAGCCTCAGCCCCAGGGAGCCTGCAGGAGGAACACAGCTGATTTCACCTCTTTAACCCTGGAACTAAGAAAACAGCCAAACGCTGACTGGGGCCCTCCCCAGGGAAGATCCTAGAGCTTTATCTTGTGAGTTGCACGACCTCTAGGAACCTCTGCACAAGTGAGATAAACCCCCGTGCCCAAGAGGAAGCCTACTTATCTCCCAACAAAGCATCTTTGCAAATTACTTTTTTTTCTTCTCAGAGAAGGGGGTATTAAAAAAATAATAGCTGCAGTAGCAGTAATAATAATCACCAAGAGCTGATGCCTGCATCCTGGTCAATTCCTCAGGGAAGGAGGTGGAGGGGCCCACAGGGCAGGATTGTGCTGGGACTGTAGGTGACTCATGTGCCAGTGGTGAGCAGCTTCCATGAGGGTCCTAGAGCCCTGTGTCTGGTTTGAGAGATATGGCCACCACCTCTCTTTATACAGAATAAACAAATGATTAACTGTCTCATTAGTGATTGCGGGAAGACACACAGCTCACGTCCCAGTGGGTGGAGCAGCCAAGAGATTTATATTATTTAACAATAAAAGCAAAGCAAACATGGCCGTCTGCTCTGCTGCCTGCCTGCCTGCGTGGGGACCCCTCGTACCAAAGCAGGGCAAAGAAGAGAGAAGTGCAGGAGGCATCCTCACCTGGCAGGACCAGGATTCCAGCCTGAAGGAAGAGCAGGTGCTGCATCACCTGCGTGGCACTATAGGGCTGGGTCAGGATGGGAGTGGGGATGCAGGGTTGGAATGGATGAAGGAAGAGAAGGAATGTGTTTCATCAGAAATGGAACACAATTGACAACTTGTGAGTGTTCACTCCCTGGGGAAGAGAACGGAACTAGAAATAAAGAGACCCCAGTTCTGGTCTTGGCTCTGGCCCTACCTAGAAGTGTGAGAAGGTGGGCACATTTTGCTTTGGTTTCTATACTTGCAAAATGGGGAGAGAAGTTTTTTTTTTTTTTTTAAGCATTATGAGAATGCAGATCATTATTGATGCTTTTTAAAAAAATTCTTAGTGCACAACTTAATGGGCTTCATTATGACATTTCCATACACAAACTTCGTTGTACACTGGACCTATTCACCTCCCACATTATGCTCTCAGGACTCCTGTCATCCATATCCTCCCTACTGGTGGCCCCCTGCCTCTGCTTGCAAGTCTTTTGTGCATTTATTGTTGTTTTCTTTATTCATATAATATACAGCTGTTAAGAGAACATGCTGTGATCTTAGACTCCCTGGTATCCAAGCCCAACTCAAGCACTTGTTAGCTGTGTGACCACAAGAAATTAGCTTCTTGTGGGCTATAAAATGGGTAGATGCCAATTACATTTACCTTTAGGACTAAAGGAGGTAATTCCTACAGAGTACTGACCAAAGCCTGGCACAGAGAACCAAGTGTTTACTGCGTGCTAGACTTTCTAATGTTTATTGTTGCTCCTCACTCCAGTGTTCATTTATTCATGCATACACACACACTCTCTCTCTCTCTCATCATCGTTTTCTCTCCCTATCTTCCTCCTCCTCCTCCTTCTCCGCTTTCTCCTCCTTCTCCTCTTCCTCCTCCTCCTTCTTCTCTCTCTCTCTCTCTCTCTCTCTCTCTCTCTCTCTCTCTCTTTCTCCCCCCCCCCCTCTCCTTCTTCTTTTCTCTCTCTCCCCCTCCCTTCCTTTCTCCCTCCTTCCTTTTGTCTCTTCGTTTTTCTTTGCCATACTTCAGGGTTGAACCGGGGTCTTCACACACACTTTGCATGTGCTCTACCACTGAGCAGCACCCCATTTTTTACTTTTTATCCTGAGACAGGATCTTGCTAACTTACACAGACTACCTCTGGCCTCAAACTTGTGATCCTTCTGCCCCAGTCTCCTGAGTCACTGGGAATACAGGCATGTGCCAATGCACTCAGGCGGTGCTCTCATCTGAAACAACAACCTAAGCTTATACTCCCAACTTCCAACTATGAATTCTTGCCCCTACATCTATGTTTTCTCTATTTTTCCTCCTATCCCAGAGAAAGAAGTAACCCAATTTTTTACAAGATATTACCCACTACTGGAATTTTCATCCTAAACTCATTTCTCCTTTTTGCTGTCTTCAGATCTCCTTACCTGGACTTCTCCTTTTATCCAGTCCATCTTCAACACTAGCCACCAGAAACATCTTTCTAAAATAACTGTATTTTCAGATCCACCCTCCACTGTATACTTTCCACATCTCAAAGACCTGTCTTCTACTTTCTTCCCCACTAAGATCCTTTAATGAGTTCTCATTGGTTAAGGTGTTCTCAAAAATCACCTGCAGAACTTAAGATACAGATTCCCATGTCTCAGTTCCAAACAGTGTAATTCAATTATTTTCAGGGAGTCTAGGAAACTGTATTTTTAACAAGCACCCTGGAAGACTTTTATTTTAGCTCTCTACAAACCATACTTTCATAAATTCTGATCAGAAATTACAGTATAGTTTTAAGAACATTGACTTTGAAATCAGGCTCCCTGTGAGTTAAATAACAACCATTCCACAGTTAGCTATGCCTTTCACCATGATACTTCACCTCTTCATTCTTTAGTGTCTTCATTAAAAAGATAAGAGTAATAGTAACAATGCCCCCAGATATTAAGTATTTGTCACATGTCAGGCACAGTGCAAAGCATTTTAAGTGTATATTGTTGTTGTTGTTGTTAGGTGTCATTGAGTCAGGTCTGACTCATAGTGACCCTCATAGGGTTTTCAATGGCTAATTGTTTCAAGATTCTTATAATCATCATAATAACCCTATGAAGGAGATGCTATTGTGTACCCCATTTTCCAAGTGAGGAAACTGAGGCACAGAAAAGATAAGCAACTTGCCAAAGGTCACCTAGAAACAACAACAAAGGTCATAGAGCTGATAAGTGGCAGAGCTGGCTTTCAGATGCAGGAAGTTTAGGTCCAGAATCCATGCTCGTGTACATTACCCATATGGTTGTCATGGAGATTATGTGAAATAATCCATGAGAAACACTTGGCATGTTGTCCTGCACATAGTAAGAGTTAAATAAATATCAGCCATTATTCCTGTGGTTGTTACTACTACTTGTACAATCATTACAGAGTCAACTTCACACTCCCCAATTTGAAAAAGGCAGAGTGTTTTGGTTAAGCTAACTCTATTTGTCCAATATAGAAGTCGCTAGCCACATATGCTTATTTAAATTTAAATAGATCAAAATTAAATAAAATTTAAAATTCAGTTCCTTAGTCACTCTAGCCACATTTTAAGCACTCTATAGTGCTTGATATCATGAGCACTGCCATTTATATTTTTATACCTTGTCCATACCTGGAGTGCCCTTATCTCCCACCTTCTACCTCTTATCCACTTGACAAACTCCTACACTGCCTCCAAGGCCCAGTTAACCCAAGCTTTTCTCTCCACAACTTCTCCCCACCCCAGAATTCTCACTTGTGGAAGAGTTCATCACTTCTCAAAGCTGAAATGTTTGTTGGCCATGCTTGATATTTCTCCACCCAAACACCCTATATTCTGATTGTGCTGGATTCCTACTCCTGCCATGCACCCTTAAAATACCTTCTATGATCCATAATTCTCCTGGGAAGTAAGGGGAGAGCCAACATTCTGGAAAACAGACCACTGCATGCCAGCAGCTGGAGCCCTGCAAAGCCTTTTGTGATAAAATGTGTCCAGAAAGAGAAGCAAATGTGATGCTTTGCCTTGGGCACTATGTCTATCACAAATCCCTGGGCATCATGTGTGACCTTTGGAAAAAGTCACACTAGCTGAAACATCACTGTATTGTTTTTTGTCCAGCAATGAATTATTCTGACTGAAGGTAAACATTTTTCATTTCTCAAATAGCACAGTTGGGAAGCCCAGGAGTCTGGAGCTGAGAGGGGAATCGAAGGGGATAAACGTGGTTTGGATTCCACAGGACATTTACTTCTCTAAGTGCAAACTGGAGAAATTTTTTTTTCAGCAGGAAGTAGCTTGCCAACCTTCAAAATAGAAAGGGGGGCTTGGTGTGAGTAGAGTGGCTAAGGCAGAATGGTATGGAAGACAGTGCACCACTATTTATGAGTTCTGTAACCTCTGCCACAGCCCTGGAACCCTTCTGAGATGCAGTTTTACCACATGTGAGATGGTGGTAACAGTCTACCTTGTAGAAGAGGGTTGAGGAATAACTCATAGGCACATTTCTCAGAGGGCTTGTCATGTAGCAGACCCTCAATCAACAGTGGTCAATACTATTGTTGAGTTCTAGCAAACCTTTTCTTCCAAGAGCATCATATAAAATTTCAAAAGAATCAGGAAAGTCGAAGTCAAATAGAAATGCATTCCTGTGATATTAAGACTGAGAGTTAGAGGGCAACAAGTAAGCAAAAATAGGTCTCCAAAGTAGCTATAACTCAGACAAAGAGCACACACATCCATTTGTAAAGACCACGTAAGAATGTGTGGGGTTCTGCAAAATCCCCCCCATAGTACTAAGTCACATTGCTCTGAAAAGAGTATATGGATGACCAGAAATAGCTGCAAGGCTTCAGGAGGCTGCAAGTCCATGTTAGTTGTTCCTAAAGGAACTAGTCCAAGGTGCTTTTGTTTTACTGAAACCATTATCCAGCCCTGTTTCCATCCCTTCCCACCATGTATCTTGGTCACAGCTACTTCTTGAGTGAAGGAGTCTGCTTTTTCCTCACTTCCTGTTCACTCACAATCCATGCATGGTGGCTGTCACTTCCTCCTCTGCATGATAGCGGCTCTTCTCATGCTCAGCAGTCTTCTTGTTATTTTTCATGACTGTCCTCACGTCCCAAACCCTGAGCAGGTACCCTGCCTCAGGGACTCAGTGACAGGCAGAATTCTGAGAATGACCTCCAATTACTTCTTGCCTAAGTTCCTCTACTTTGAGTGTGGGTGAGATGAGTGATAGCACTGGCATGATTGTGTAATGTCATATGGTACAGTAAGTTGAATTATAGTCCCCTAAAATTGAAAACCCTATGAGTAACAGAGGAGCACTGATGTAGTGCCGGGCATATTCACTCCCCTATAACTCTCTCCACCCTCACTGCTTCCCCTCCTCAGAAAAAGAGAAAATTTGACACATGAATGTGAATGTGAAGACAGTCATCTAGAGACCCAGAACACATTTTCCTTCAACAGCCTCAAAAGGAACCAATCCTGCCAACACTTTCATTTCCCACTCCCAGCCCCAGAACCCTGAAGCAATAAGATGTTGTTGAAGCTACCCAGTTTTTTGTTTCAGTTTTTTTTGTTTGTTTTACAGCAGCTCTAGCAGACTAATACACACAGAAAAGGAAGCTTATCCAAATGGATCACACCTAATCCTATGAGTCCTTTCAAAGTAGAGCATTTTCTCCAGCTGGTAGCAGAAGAGGTCAGAGGTTTGAAACAGGAGTAGGATTTGATACACCATTAATAGCCCTGAAAATGGAAGAGGCCATGGGACAAGAAATGTAGGCAACCTTTAAGAGCTAAGAATAGGTAGCCTTTGTGTGATAGCAAGAGAAGAAATGGAGACTTCAGTCCTACAACTGCAAGAAATTGAATTTGGCCAACAGCAGGAATTAGACAGGAAGTAGATTTTTCCTAGAATTTGCTGGTAACCCCCCATCCAAAAACCACATTGATTTGAGTCTTGTGAGACCCTAAGTAGAGAACCCATCCAAGTCTGACTATACTTCTTATCTACAGATCTATGAGATAAGAAATAGGAGTTGTCTGAAGCCACTAGATTTGTGATATTTTATGACAGCGATGGCAGATTCATATAGACTCCAACCCTCAGATCTCTTTCCTGAGGGATTTTCTTACAGCACATTGTGAACTCTGGTTCTTAGCCATGTACTACAAGTTCTTGACTAGCTCTTCTCTGTTCCTTACTACCTCAGTTTTCCAACTGGTCACATATGTCTGATTCCAACAATTATATCACTGCTAATCAAAGTCAAGAATGATAAGTTGGAAGCATTAGAGGAAAAGGCAAGAGGAAATGAGATCGGCAGAAGATACAAGTGAAAGCCAGATGAGGCAGCTTCACAGAACTTGTCTTTTAACCTCAGGCACAAGGGTTTTCCCAGGGCTACTCAAGTTCAGGGGAGCCTGCTCCAGCCAATGCTGAACAGCTTGATACCTCTCAGCAGTAAATATTGGCAGCCAGCAAGGGGACAAGTTGCAAAACTGCTTCAGATAAGTAGAGACAGCACAGAGGGCACCCATGGAGGAGAAAGGAGCTGAGACATGTCAAGAAATACAAAAACTCCTAAGGGCAGCTTTCAAAAGATGACTATAGCAAAACACACACACACACACACACACACACACACACACTAAAGAGCAGCACTGGCAGGTGAGCTGCTGGAATTCCATCTGGAAATTCTGCAGGGCAAGACAACATGATGGCTGTTGTGAATATGCCAACCTCAGGATGCAACTTCCAGAAACAAACTCTTGCTTTCAAAAACTTCTTTTCCAAGCTCCAAACTTACTCTCCTCCAGAACTCTCCTGGACACCTCAAAATCAACACACACATTCAAAATGAGTGCATCACCTTTTCCTCCCCAACAAGGGCATCATCACTCTCTCTCTGAACACCCAGACTAAAATCCTGATATAGGAAAGTAATATAAACTTGAGTTCAAATCCCAGCTCTGCTGACCTCTGAGACTTAGTTTCCCCGTCTACAAAGTGGGGAATAATAATAACATTTATCTTCAAGGAATGTTGTGAGAAAACAATGACAAAATTTCTATAAAGCATGTAGTTCAGTAGCTATCCGTTGAAAGCAATCAAAAGTAAATTCAAATATTGCTATTTTTATTATAATTATTTTCTAATGTGTAAAGCTGAGGAAATGGACCAGTCACTACAACTTATTTCAATTCCTAAAAAGTTCATGAAGTCCAATCTCAAAGTTATTCCAATGGCCCCTCCTACCTTTGTTATTAAAACAAAACATAGCCATAGTTTCCCTTGCTACATAATTTACACTACTTCTGTCTAAATCCCATTAGTTTTCCAATGTCAAGTCATCAATAGAAGCTTCCTCTATCCTCAACCAGAAGTAATCCCACTCATCTGCAAACCCCTATTATAACATCTCCAGGACGTATTAGGATGTTTGGTAAGGGTATTCAAGGATAATCCTCTTCTCTGCCTATTACACTTATTCACATCAAGTGGTAAGTCTAATTCACCTTAATTTTCTCTTAGTTCTAGGCAAATTCCTTGTACCTAGAAAGAATCTATAAACATTATTTGAATGCATGATGAAATGAATGCAAAATCTTCCACGCATCCTAAGGAAGCATAGGAGAAATGCATATACTGCCTAGCTAGCTAGCCTGTTTCAGAATCTTCGATGTTTTCTAAATACATCCAAACAGATAGATTTCAGTCCCCTATCTTAAAATAACAATTAATTCAGTTTAAGTCCACCAACAAATCTAAAAAAAAAATTAAGAATTAGAGAAGAAATTTGACCACAAAAGCAGGAGGATGAAGCAGATGCTAATTACATTGGACCTACAACTCTCAGAATACTCCTGGATGAATATGAACTCTATGTACCCAGGAGATGGAAAAACAGAAAAAGAATAAAACTGACTCCCCAAAATTGCAATCCATCTTTACAAGGTCAGTGCCAAATGAGGACAACCTTCAGCTGTCTGGTCAAGGTTGGTGGATCAGGATTTATTTCTCTATTGTTCCAAATGGGTTAGTGGAGAATAGTTTCCGCCACAGTGGACCTACTTCTCTGAACAAGCGCAATCTAGGGCAGAGGTTTAAAAGCCTTTAAGCAGGTTTCACATGGACTGAGCTGGAGTATCATTCATCTTGAGGGTCCTAAGGTGGGTCTTGGGTGTTGCCATTAGTCTTTGGCTATAAATCTAAGGAAACAAGATGAAAACAGGCAACATGGTGTCTGAACCCCTGGGTTAGAGGTCATGAGGCTTTTGGTGCTGGCTTTGTTCCTAGATGTCTGACTTCATGAAAGTCACTTAGCCTCTTTGAGTTTCACTTTTTCTAGCCACGAAATGAGGGGTCGGGGCTAGAATGGCAAAACCACTTAGCAATGTATTGCTAGAAGAATAATTCTAAAAACACCAATACCCAGTACTTATCCCCAAAATGGATCATTCAGTCTAAGATGAGACCTAGGCATCAGCAATTTTAAAGTTGAAAGCCACTGAGTAAGATAATCATTCCTTTTGGTTCTTACACTCTTTGCTTCTATAACTATCTTTCTAGAAATCAGGAAGCTTCCCTTTTCATCACATAGGATAAATCTGAGACAAGAATGTGATCTTATGTAAATGAAATTATTGCATGAAAACAATAACAACAATGATCTATAAATGATCTATGTGCATGAAAGCACTGACAACATATTTTCAGGCCAGAGTGGTCTAAATAACCACACTGGCTGAGATAACATGTCTGAAATACAGTGCTCATGCCTCTGTGCCTGGCCATCCCATTTTCACACAGATCCTATTAATATAGGGATTAGCCAAAGAGCCTGAAACAGGAATCAGTACCAACAAATGAATGTCTCTATGCATCCCTCAGCAGCTCCGCATGCCACAAGCAGATTCTAATCTTATCAGCTTTTTCTGGATCTGAAGCCTATCAACCTTTGGACAGAAAATAAACCATCAAGTCTTCTGGGTCTCCAGTTCGCCTGATCACCCTGAAGATCTTAGGATTTGCTAGCTTTCATAATGGTGACAGGTAATCCTTATAAAATCAAAATCTCAATACCTACCCTCCCCCTCTCTCTCTCTCTCTCCCTCCCTCCCTCCCTCCCTCTCTCTCTACCCACCCCGTGTGTGTGTGTGTGTGTGTGTGTGTGTGTGTGTGTGTGTGTATGTGTGTGTGTGTGTTCATTTAATGAGCTCTGTTTCTCTGGACAACTCTGATTAATACAGTTAGAATAAGGTTGGAAATAGTGTTGGAGTTATAGTTTTGGCTACAGTTGGGTTAAGATAGGGGAATAGAGCTGAAGATAGGGTTGGGGTTATTTTTGGCCTAGGATTTTGCTTAGGGTGGACTAAGGTAAGGGGGAGAGTTGGACAGGGAGACAAAATATCTGCATCTTTTCCTAACATTACTATTGGTGATGTGACCTTTAATAAGAGGACTATTGTTGTCAGGAGCTGTTGAGTTTGGTCTGACTCATAGCAACCCTATGTACAACAGACGAAACACTCCTGGACACTGGACCATGCCTGGCACTGTTGTCAGTGCTTCTCTGCCATTCCTAGGGTTTTCAATGGCAGGCTGTTTTGAGAATAGGTTACCAAGTCTTTTTCCATTGCCTGCAGTACCTGGTTTTCCCAGGCAGTCTCCCACCCAAGGACTAACCAGGCTTAACCCTGCTTAGCATCCAAGATCAGGTGGGATCCAATGCCAGGGTGCCATGGCTGCAGACAACTGAGGACAGAACTGATTATTAAGTGACTACCAAGTACCAAAATTCTTGACTCTTATTTACATAACAACAATACCTATTATTATTCTTATGTTTCACCTCTGGGCCAATGCTGTTAATTGTTGTGACTATTACCTTAATTAATCCTTTATAAAACCTTGTAAAATAGTTTTCACCTCATAATTTTTTCACAAAATCAGAAACTGAGGTTAAAGAGATAGTAAACATGTCCAAATTCTTAAGTGGAGAACTTGATGTTTGAACTCCAAACTCATTTTATGACAAAATACTGCCTGGGTGTTAAAGCATTGGTAACATCCCTCAGAGGACCAGTAACAAGAAAAGACCCATGCGCTCTTCAGTGGAGGCTCTGGGAATGCCCCTGGCTAGTGGGTAGAGATGCAGAAGGAAGAAGTGTCATGAGCTTTTGTGGGGTCTGTGTCCTCATCTTGGGCTTTGATTTATAGCTCCCTTCACTGAGCAGCACTTGAGGTGCACTTTCCTTCCAAGGGAGCCTCTACTCTCCCTGGTCCAAGTCACTCCATGTCTACCTTATGCTCTATGACGCTAGCAATGAGTTATTTCCTTCCTTCAGAATAGCCCCTCCCGGGACCTACCTAAAGATGCAATTTCTTTTACATTTTTCTCCTCTTTCAAAAGCCTCCTTCCAGAGACACATAAATACCTGATTCATTATATCAGTTCTCTGATAGAAGCCTGTGTTAAAGAGGCTCCAATCGATCTTTTAAATAAAGCTGGCAAAATATTTCACTTACTCTGGGCTTTCTGCTCCCTAATGTAGTCAGGCCGGGTTTTTCCTTCTGGCCCTGCTTTGCCAAGGAGCTGGGCACCTCTCTTCCCACCCACCATGGTTTGGCTCATAACAAACACACTTAGAATTTGAACAGTCCTTTTATCAGCAGATTTTTAACTCTCATAAGGGAAAAGACAGGTTTCTCAATTCCTATCTCCTTGCCAGGGGAAGTTGAGGAAAAGAAAATTGAGAAAACTTAAGCAACTTTAGAGAAAACAGCTTCAGTTGAGATCTCTGGGCACTGCCTCCTGCTTCCATGGCCTGGGAGGCCTTCTGCTTCTGCAGAAAATCCCAGAGGTTCCCTTAACCCCATCCTTTTCTCTTTGGTGCTTTTATTTTATTTTTTTATTGATTGGAGACAGGGTCTCATTGCATAGCCCAGGCTGGCCTGTAACTCTCTGTGCAACCCAGGTTGGCCTCTGACTCACATTGATCCTCCTGCCTCAGACTCCTGAGTGTTGAGATTAAGGTATATACCACCACGCCTGCCTCTCTCTGCTGCTTTTAAGAATGGTTTCTTCCTTCAAGACTGACTTTCCTTTGGAAGTAGTCAGGTAGGTGTG
Organism: Pedetes capensis; assembly: GCA_007922755.1. NCBI lineage: Eukaryota > Metazoa > Chordata > Mammalia > Rodentia > Pedetidae > Pedetes > Pedetes capensis. Next base: position 128,027 of record VMDO01004179.1, read on the forward strand.
AAGTCCTGCAACGAGTATCTAACTTGGGAGTTGGGAATTTTTGTGTCAGTTCCTGGTTGTTCTGTCCCTCACTGGTTTGGGCAGGATCTTTCATTTCTGTGGGTCTCAGTTCCCATGCTCTGTGATGGGGTTCAGGGGATGTGACTCTAACAAAATATGGTACCTTGGCATATTGACTACTTTAATCTGGAGGAATCTGAGAAAAATAAGAATGACTTTCTGACTTTCTCCTGTAGCAAGTCAGAGGAACCTCATGTGAGAGGTGCATTGCTTATCCCTGTTGTTGTTGTTAGGTGCCATCGAGTTGTGTCCAACTCATAGCAACCTTCTCAGGGTTTTCAATGGCTAATTGTTTTGGGGTTGCCTCAGGAGTGCATTGACATCCTTCTCCCATTTTTTTGTGGTGCTGGAAATTGAACTCAGGGACCTCACAGACCGCAGAGAGGTGCTCTACCAACTGAACTAAATCCCAGCCCTTCCTTATCCCTAGAGGAAAGGAAAATCCTTATCTGCAAAGGGACAGAGAGATCAGGACAAACAGGTCTTGCTATACTCTCCCCAGTTTCCACACTTACCTCATCCTCTGTCCATGATTGTCCACACTTCAACATCCTACCATGGAAAACATTTGGTATTTATTTCCTTGTAAAGGCTCCTCTGCCATGTGAAACTTACATTAAATAAATTTTATGCTTTTTTCTTGTTAATCTGTCTTTTATTACAGGGGCTCCAGCCATGACTGTAGAAGAGTAGAAGGCACAGATTTTTCTTCTCTAGATATGTCATGGGTAGATGGCAGGTCCCTTCAAATGCAAGTCCTCAGTATTGGGGCATTAATGGAGAAACTCACAGACCTCAGAAGAAACCAAATGGAAGTATCTGGAACAATGGCAGGCCTGGAAGTCTTTAGAGGAACCCAGCTCTTGGGGTACCCTGTGTAGGACACCCATAGGCCTCGTCCAAGTACTCTCTAGCCTCTCTACAAATTTCCTTTCTGCTTCCACTCTGGCCTGGCCTTTGAAGAGGCATTTCACTTGAGGAAAGTGGATGAGCTGTTCTTTTCAGGAAATGAGATGAAGCAGAGAGGCCCTTGTGTTCCCCAGGGTGGTTCCATTGGCCTTAGAGGAGAGAGATGCTGCCCGTGACCTCCACAGCACACACTCCACTTCCTGGAACAGCACAGAAAGTGCCACTGCTAGAACTGCCAGGAATCAGGTGCCCAGGCCTCTCACATGGTGCATATTTATAACTTCTTGGGCCTTGACTACGGGCCAAGTGTTACATTCACTGCTAATTTCCTATTAATTAGGTGCTGCAGTTCCTCAGTTAAATGAATAAACAGCCAGACAGGAGCCCTAAAGTTCAAAAATGCCACGGATT